>APFE031180634.1:97978-110382 GCA_000404065.3 Pinus taeda | reverse complement strand
CCTTAGGAGGGCACTCAGGATTTTTAAAAACTTACCACAGGGTTAAGAAGGAATTTTTTTGGGATGACCTTAAATCAGATATTCAAAAGTTGTGGCGGAATGTTTGGTTTGCCAACAATAAAGTTGAAACAATTAAGGCACCAGGTCTATTACAACCTTTATCCATTCCAAGCCAACGTTGGGAGGAGGTTTCAATGGATTTTATCACAGGTTTACCCAAGTCTGAGGGAAGAGTGTCATCATGGTGGTAGTTGACAGACTTACCAAGTATGCACACTTTTGTGCATTATCACATCCATTTAAAGCTAGTATAGTTTCTACTGCATTTATGGAAACAATTCAAAACTACATGGAAACCCAAAGATTATTGTAAGTGACAGAGATCCCATTTTCACTAGAAATTTTTGGACAGAATTATTTTCTTGTCTTGGTACTCAGTTAGCTCATAGCTCATCTTATCATCCTCAATCTGATGGGCAAACTGAGATAGTAAACAAATGTTTGGAAGGATATCTTTGTTGCTTTGTATCTGATAAACGAACACAATGGGTCAAATGGTTGCCTCTGGTTGAATGGTGGTATAACACTTCATTCCATACAACAACAAAAATGACCCCATTTATGGCACTTTATGGATATCAACCACCATCCATCACATCACATCATATTTAAGAGAAAATTCTAAGGTTCAGGCAGTGGAACATCACATCGAACATCAACAACAAGTCCTTAAACTCTTAAAGGATAACCTCGTGTTGGCACAAAATAGAATGAAACAACAGGCAGATCAACATCGCAGTGAAAGAAGTTTTGATGTAGGTGATTGGGTATTCCTACGGCTACAACCATATAAGCAGATGTCCCTCAAGCAGGTTAAGAAGGACAATAAATTATCACCAAAGTATTACGGTCCGTACAGGGTGTTGCAAAAGATTGGTACTATGGCATACAAATTGGAGCTTCCTGCAGCTTCTCGATTGCACCCAGTTTTCCATGTTTCATGTTTAAAGAAGGTTATAGGCGACAAGCTCCCAGTTCAAACAATATTGCCAGAACTTGATGAGGAAGGAAAAATTATATTGGAACAGGAAGCAGTCACAGAAACAAGAACTCGACAGCTACGAAATCGATCAATTTCAGAGTATCTTATCAAGTGGAAGAACTTATCCGCTGTAGATTCCACATGGGAGGATGAGAATTTTATACAGAAGTATCCAGAACTACTCAAGCGTTGAGGACAACACTTTTTTGAAGGAGAGGGGCATGTTGGGTCCCTATAATACTAGTGATTACCCCATTACTATTGTAGTTGTACCCCTTATTAATATTGTTGTGCCCCTATTGTCCCCATATTGTTATTACTGTCCCCCATAGAATCCCTCTATTGTTATTTTTGTGGCTTTATATTATTATTGTTAGTTCGGCTGGGTTATATTGTGACTCCTTAGACTCCTGTATATAGAAAGGAGGTTTTATCATTTGTATCATCCAAGAATTGTTCATTTATGTAATGTAAAGGAGGTTGCCCCCTCGAAGAGGTTGAATTCTAAGGCGTGGATCTATCTTTTCTATATTTTCTTGAGCTAGTTTCATAACAACATCCCTGGTCCCTGCCATTCTCTAAGCGAAGGACGCCTCGGTCTCTTTCATTTCAGTAATTGCATTCAGACATTACCCAGGTATACATAGCTCATCCCATTAGCTATCTAGTTTAAATTCTTCATTGATCTTTCACAGGGCCACTCAAAGCAATCCAAGGCTAGTCCTTTCGTGTCCCTACCTTAATATTTTACTCACTATACTCCATTGGATATGCATCCCCTTAAGTACCCTATTGCATTTATTCCTACACTTATTTACATCTCTGTTATACTCTTTTCATTTTGTTGAGAAATCTATAAGGAAGATTCAGGATGATTTCTCTATCTACGATAACTGCTTGTGATATCTTTTTACTTATTAGCTTCTTATTTATTATTATGTTTGTTCTTATCATCAAACAACTATCAAAACAAGAAGAACTATAGTACACAAGAACTCAAGATATAGGCTACAAGACAAGTCCAAAACCTCTCCACTTGAGAGGAAACCCTGTAAATCTCTTCTCTTCCTATAGATTCTTCAATTGACGAATTCCAAGACCTCTAGACCAAGACCAATACCCTTCCAACACTAAGTCTAACCTCTCCAGATGATGTGCTTCCTTTTTCCAATTCAAACCTATTCAAATATCTTCCAACAGCACAACCTCGACCCCCAGCTTCAAAATTTTAGCCTCTTCTGCAGGTTTGAAATTTCTAGTCCCCTGCAACTACTACTGCATCCACACATGTGAGTGAAATTTAGCCTTCCAAGGCCTCTGAACAACTTCTCTTTCCTTTCTTCTTTGTCTAGGGCTAGTAGGTGACTTATTAGGCCCTTCTTTTAGAAACTTTAATCCTCTTCCATCATATAGAGAATTTCAACCTTGAAGCAGCAAACCCTAGCCTTCCTTCTTTGCATGTGTGAGAGAGAATTAGCCCAGAAACTTTTTTTCTTCGTCCTCCTTCTTCTTCGCTAGCCTTCTTGAGCTTCTCCTTTTCTTGTATGAATGAGAAGTGAATGTGTCCCAAGGAGGTCAGTTCCCTCCTTTATATAGGCTTCTTAAGGTGTACGTGGCTCCTTAAAATAGGCCAACTACTTAGCTGCCAGGCCGACTTGGTCTTGAAGGGTATTTTGACACTTTTAAATAAAAATATAATTCTTTTTACAAGTTACAATGTTGTCGAAGGGGTATTCAACTTATGACAATGACTCTTTTGACTTCTTGACCTAGGACAATCCCTGGAAGCACTCAATGGATGCTTGACCTATAAAATAAAAGAGCTTGAGCATGAAACCCATGCTCAAAGATAACAATAATATTTTTTTCTTTCATTTTACAAAATACAAGAATCAAAAGTATATTTCATATTTATGAAGATCGAACCTAGTTACACGTTTTTCAACACTCCCTCTTAACTATGGAGGTATTCATAAATGGTACGTGGGAATTCTCAATCTGAAGAGATCCCATAAGATGGTTCAGATTGGTAACCCATTTGTTTAGCATCATAACAACTAGCATTGTCACATAGAAAATCCTTGACTAACAACTTTATCTTTCCACAAGATCAGAGCACAATGATGGCGAGACCAATGATTTATAGACATTGTCATCATTGTCTCTCAAGGCACATACTCCATTTGGGTGTTCACAGAGTATGTCCTTCCAGGATTGTCCTTATCTTGTATAGCTAGTCCTCAAAGAATATCAATCCTCGACTACTCTTATCTTGGATTTTGTTCCTCATCCTCAAAGAGTATCGGATGTCATATGCTTACCCAATCCTCCATGATTTCTTCCCAAGTGAATACAAGAGTGATGTGCCAATCTCTCCCTTTCAACTAGGGAGGATATATCAACCAGAGCAAGCTTGTCTCTCAAATACACAAGCTTCTTATTAGGAAGAGATTTTTTCAATATATCAGCTACATGTTCATCAATGGAGATATATTGTAGCTACAATACACCATCTTGTACTAGCTTCCGAATGTAGTGATACTTGTTGTTTATATGCTTTGTCGTTCCAAGAAACATTGGGTCTTCAGACAACCTTATACAGCTTGTGTTATCACAATGTATCACTGTAGGGCTCATTGGTCCTTCAATGAATTCGGGCAACAACTTCCGCAACCATACATCTTCTTTGCTTACTTCACAAGGTTCAATGTATTCAGCCTCAACACTACTCAAAGCAACTGATTCTTTCTTTCGGCTCATCCATGAGATCATGAAGGATCCCAAATTGAAACATCCTTTTGCAATGCTTCTTGCATTCTGCTCACTGCCTCCCCAGTTGGAAACTATATATCCAATCAAGTGGACATCATTCCTCCTATCATATATTAGGTAGTAGTGGATTGTTCCTTGCAGATATCTTAGAATGTGCTTAGCTATTATTCAATGATCATGCTTTGGCTCAACTTAGAACTAACTGAGAACATTTACTACAAAACATATGTCTGGTCAAGTATTCACCAAGTACATTAGCAAGTCAATCAATTGTCTATACCTAGTCAAATCCATTGGGTTCGATTCGGAAATCCTTAGCCTCTTCAAGTTTGTGATCATGGGGGTTGTCATAGGTTTTCAATCCATCATGTAAAACCTCTTCATCATCTTGATCACATAATTTCCTTGACCTAGATAAATCCCATCAAGTCCCTACCAAAAGTCCAACCCCAAATAGTAGTACATCAACCCAAGGTCCTTCATATCAAAATTTGTTGCTAGTTACTTCTTTCATTCTTGGATTCAACCTTCCACACTTATCAAGAGAATATCATCCACATATATAAGAATTATTACGGGCTTATTCTTCACAACCTTTGATATAGGGATTCAAATCAATAGAACTATTTGTGAATCCCAATCTTTGTAGGTGTGCCTCCATCCTTGCATACCATTCCCTTAGTGCTTGTTTCAGGCCATATATTTCCTTCTTCAACCTACAAACATAAGCCTCTTTATCTTTGATTTCAAATCCCAAGGGTTTCTCTATATAGACTTCTTCGTCAATTGTGCCATTCAGGAATGCATTCTTCACATCCATTTGATGAATGTTCCATCCCATTGATGCTACCAAAGAGACCAGTGAGCTTATAGTTGTATACCTTGTTGTTGGAGCAAATTTCTCCTCATAAACGATGCCTTCTTGTTGAGAGAAGCCCCTAGCCACAAATCTTGCCTTATATTTATCAATGCTTCCATCTGTCACATGTTTAATCTTGTAAATCCATTTGGAAGTCACCATTGATTTATCTTCATGCCTAGGTATGATCTCCCAAACCCCATTCTTCATTATCGATTGATATTATTCATTCATGGAATCCTTCCATTCTTGGTGATTGGCAACTTCTTCAAAGGTGTATGGCTATGCTTCTATTAGTTTTATCATATATGATGCATACCCATAATATCTATTGGGCATATTTCTTTCTTTGAATGTGCCTTTAGCTACTCCATGTCCCTCTGCATCTAATAGAGTAGATTTCAACTAGTTAGGTCTCTTTCTAGTTTTGGGGATGGCCAAAGTTTGCACAGGTTCATTGGGACCTTCATCTTCATTATTTGATTCTTCTTCCTCCCTAGTGCCTTCCTCTTCAAATATAGGAAATTCTTCATCATCAGAGTCCATAGGGAGATCCTTTGATTTCTTGAATGCAATACTTCCATCAAATATCACATCTCGACTAGCTTCTATTCAATGTCCCTCTTTTATGTAGATATTATAGGCCTTAGAAGAGTTACTATAGTAAACAAATATTCCCTTCATGCCTGAAGGATCCAAATTCTTTCTCTTGTCCTTCGGTGTATGAATATAGACAGGAAAATACTGAGATGATCCACACTTGGTATCTTCCTAGTGAAAGCTTCTCCAGGTGTCATGTTATCTAGTGACCTATGGGGACTTCGATTTTGTATGTATACAGTTGTCTTAGTAGCTTCACCCCACAAAAATTTTAGAAAATATTGATCATGTAACATGGTTTTTACACTTTATTTAATGGATCGATTCTTTCATTTTACAACTCCATTTTGTTTGGGAATATATGGGACTATCATCTCCCTCTTGATCTCAGACTCCTTACAGAAGGATAGCATTTCATTTGATGTGTATTCTCCTCCATTATCAAACCTTAAAAGCTTAATTCTCCTTTCTGTAAGGTTTTCTACTTCAGCTTTGAATTCTTGAAATTTGATTAATACTTAATCATTGGATTTCCTTAAATAAACCCAAGTTTTACTTGAATGGTCATCAATGACCGTTACATAGTATAGATAACCTCCAAGAGACTTTGGATAGGACCACAAACATCAGAATGAATGAGATCCATAATTTCTTTTGACCTTGAAGCACTACTGCCAAATGGTCTCTTGGTGTTTTTACCCAATGCACTTCCCTTGCATACTCCTTCATGATATTCTTTTAATTCAAGGATGTGATTCACTATTGAATTTAGGGTTGGTAAGATTTTGTAGTGAAGATGACCAAATATTCTATGCCAAAGTTCACAAGGGATAACTTTAATGTGAACTAAATATTGAGCGAGGGGAATTAACAATTTGTAAAGTCTTCCTTTACGGATCCCAATCAATCTTGCATCTTCTATGCTTGAGTTTTTACCCCATACTACAGCCTTTTCATCTATGAAAGCAATTTTTTATCCCTTACCTTCTAGACATGAAATGGAAAGAAGATTCTTGTGCAAACCTGGAACAAACAAGATATTGTTGAGATGAATATTTCCTCCATTCTCCAGCTCTAGCGAGGTAGATCCAATTCCTCTTACAAGTTAGATCTTGTCGTCACCAAGCTCAATGGAGTAAGAGGACTTTCCTCTTAACAATTTTTTTTTGTTGCTTGCGATTCACAGTCATATGTCTTGATGCTCCACTGTTGATTACCCAAATATTATCATCTTAAAAGGTGTCGGTGAGTGCTGAGAATATTCCTTTGTCCTTTATAGATGTCTTGATCACTTCCTTCTTAAGCTAAATCATATGAACTTAAACAGGAACGCAACAAATTATAGATATAATCATAAACACATAGATGCAGCAAAAAAACACTTCATTTCATTAATATAAAAATATTGAACTATGCTTACAAACATAATGGAAATAAGATAGCTTAGGCGATGGTAGCTTATCTCTGAGAAGAGATGTGGCAGCTACATGCCTTTGAATTGTGTTACAATGAGGCTTAAGGGCCTATTTATTATTGGAAAACATGAGAAAACCATAAACAACCAAAACCCTAACCCTAGGAGATGTAACACCAAGATTTTGTGGGCCCCGTTGGGGTTAGTTGGGAAGCCAACTTCCCACGGTTGTAACTTGGTCATATTATCTCTGTTTGGTGTGTACATTACTTTATTGGAAAGGTCTCACCGAGTACTACATGTTTCTCTGCAGGCCCCTACTACAACTATGGCCTCGCCGCGGACCCCAAAAAAACATTGTTTAGGGTGTCAAAACTGCTTTGGAAGTTCACGACCCGAAAAAATGCTAAAAATAGTACATGCTTAAATGAACCAGGAAACAAATGCTTAAATGAACCAGGAAACAAATGCTTAAATGAACTAGGAAACAAATGAAACTGACTGGGGGGTCTAGGTGGAATAGGTGAGTGGCCACCAATATCCACCTAGATCACTAAAAGAAGAGATCCCATACTTATTTGATGCCAATTTTGAGATGAATTTCTACCTTCATACACTTCTTTAGGAACTTCTTCAATGTAGTATAGATCTTCGTTATGCCCTTAGCCAACCTTAGCTCTGATACCATGTTGAGAAATCTATAGGGTAGAAGTTAGGATGATTTTTATATCTATGATAACTGCTTATGATATACTTTTACTTATTAGCTTCTTCTCTTATTATTATGTTTGTTCTTATCATCAAATATCTATCAAAACTAGAAGAATAATAGTACACAAGAACACGAGATATAGGTTGCAAGTCAGGGCTAAAATCTCTCTAGTTGAGGGGAAAACCTGTATATCTACTCTTCTTATAGATCCTTCAATTAACAAATTCAAAGACCTCTAAACTAAGACCAATTCTGACCTCTCCAGGTGATGTGATCTCTTTATCCAAGTAAAATCCAGTCAAATATCTTTGAGTAGCACAACCTCGACCCCTAGCTTTAGAATTTCAGCCTCTACTATAGGTTTGAAATTTTTGCCCCCTTGCAACTACTACTACATCCACACGTGTGAGCGAATTTTAGCCTTCCAAGGCCTCCCAACAACTTTGCTTGCATTGCTTCCTTGTTTAGGGCTAGTAGGTGACCTATTATGCACTTATTCCATCAACTTTGGTCCTCTTCCAACAGATAGAGAATTTTGACCTTGAAGCAACAAACCCTAGCCTTCCTTCTTCGCACATGTGAGAGAAAATTAGGCTAGAAGTTTATTTTCTTCTTCCTCCTTCTTCTTCACTATATTTCTTGTGCTTCTCCTTTTCTTGTATGAGTGAGAAGTGAATGTGTCCCAAGGAGGTCAAGTTCCCTCCTTTATACCTTAAGGTCTGTATGCATCAATGACAAGATCTTTGGCTGAAAATAGTGGGAATACATCAGGCTTCTTAAGGTGGACGCGACTCCTAAAAATAGGTTAACTTATTAGTTTCCATGTCGACTTGGTCTTGAAGGGTATTTTGACACTTCTAATTACAAAAACAATTATTTTTACAAGTTACAAAGGGGTCTTCAACTTATGACATTGACTCTTTTGACTTCTTAACCTAGGAAAAACCCTAGAATCACTCAATGGGTGCTTGAATTCTAAAATAAAATACCTTGAGAATGAAACCAATGCTAAAAAATAAAAATAACAAATTTTTCTTTCATTTTACAAAATACAAGAATCAAAAGTACATTTCATAATTATCAAGACCGAACCTAGTTACACATTTTTCAACACATTCCAACCTTTATCTTCCTCTTTGGTTATCACTCTCCTCCTTCCCCGATGCTAAGGGAGAGCTTGAGTGCGGCAAGGGGGAGGTTTCCAAGGCCTACAAGGTAATTTGAGAGATCTATCCCAAGCCCATGCCTCGGTAGAATGTTATCGTGGTTGTGCAACATGAATCCTCTGATATTGAACATGAGATGGTGGATGAACGAGCATAATTATTAAATTCAAATGTATTGACCAAGGTGGAAAATTGGATCCCCGAATTTGGAGCACCATGAGCTAGACGAAACCAATACCTTCATGCGGTGGACTTGTACTGGCATCTTAAGCATTTGTTGGGAATAATATTGTTAAACCACAATGAGCGAGGATGAGCTCCTCCTTCACATGGAGAAGCTTTATCTACTCTATAAAATCATGGATGGTTGACTACATTGTCTAGAAGAAGCTATGCTCAGGGATAGTGAACATCCACCTCCAGCAAGGCCTACACTAATTGGATGACAATATGGACAACCTGTGGCTCATCACCACTATTCGTAAGCCTAATTTTTGCTACAATATATAATTTTCACATGTGTTTTTCAATTTATGCTTTTATGCCTATTATTGATTTTAAATCCCATTTGGTATCCTATGTAATGAGCATGGTTAGCACCAACTCAATCTATGACTCTTTTGGACCAGACAACACAATTTCAAACTAGCCTTCTATGCCTAATTTCCATTCAGGCAGGCTAGGTTTAGTCATGGATTTGAATTTTGATATGATTTATACATATATATTTTCGTAATATATTGTTGCAATTTTTTTTCACAAAAAGAAAAAAACATTGATATTCATATTACTATGAAAAAACTAGTACATATATAACCAATATAGCACTCATCTACCCCTTATAGAGTCTCAAAAATAGTACCTACAACCTATAATATCATGTTTTCATTCCCTAATTAGCATCAAAATAATATTTTGGCTTCTTTAAATAGTGCAAAATATGCTCTTTATAAGAGTCCATAACAATGTTGTATGTCATAAAACTGCCACATTAGAAAATTAATGAAAATCTAACCATCTAAAAATTACTATTCTATTAGAAAAAATTGGAAGTAACTCAGCCTATCAGATGAGATCCTTAGCCTTGTCTATCGCCATCGCTAAGGAAGTTGTAATGAAAGGTCCCTGGATCCGCTGTAAGGCCCCTCTTCAATAGGGAATCTACAACAGCATTGACTTCTCTGTATATATGTCTAAAAGTGATGCTTGTAAAAGACTTCCTCAAATTCTCAATGTCGATCATCCAATTTACCATGTTAGGAGCCACAAAATCATAATAATAATAACAATAAAAATAATAATAAATTTACCCTTAAACCTCCCCCTTACCCAAAAAAAAAAAAAAAAAAAAAAAAAGGAGAAAACAATTCATGGAAAAAATACTTTAAAATACAAAATTAAAATAATAATAATCATAAAATTTACCCTTGTCCCGAGGAGTAGTTCAATTGGCAATTGGCATGATATGAATTATTTGTGATGGATGTGGCTCAAAGTTCAAATCCCCCTAGCTAGTTGTGTGGGCCTTATGTTGGGACATGCATGGTTCACCTAGAGGTATAGTGGTAGTGGTCAAAATCGACCCTGCGTCACGCGAGTACAAGCTCGGCCCACTTGTTGTTTCCTCTAAATACAAAATAATAATAATAACAACAACAACAGCAATTACCCTTAACACCCTCCCACAAAACCACCCCCACCCCCCCTCAAAAAAAAAAAAAAAAAAAAAAAAAAAAAAGTATATATATATATATATTATATATATATAATAATATATATATATATTATTACACACAAACATATATATTTAAACATACATTGTTTAATATAATTTGAAAAAAAAAATCCCTAAAAGAGGTGACTAAGGTGTAAAAAGGGGGGGGAGCATTTGTTACACCCCACCAGCCCACGAGGCGACAAGATGTGGCAACACACCCCAACACCCCCCCCCCCGAAGAATATTCAAGCAATGTATATCACAACAATCGTCGATATAGGGTGCCACCCAGTGGGCTTGCTTTGCATTCTTTAGCATAGTTGACAACCCATGCAAAAAAGCACTTCAGGAAATATACCAAGGTATGGAATGGGTTACAATATTACTCTCACATACATGTTAGCCCATTGTAATCATGTTAATCCATCCATATTTAGTGACACTCCATCAACAGATGCCTCATTGGGATTTTACATGTTTCCTGAGATTTTTCTCAACAAATTTGGAGACGAAGCTCATTATCTTAGGGTGGCCTCTACAATTCCTTTCCTTACCTTTCTCACTAGGTCTTCCCTCGTGCTTCATGGGATGCATTCAATCTTTGATATCACTCTCCATTCCAGGCTTACTGGAGTTTTGCATGGCCTAAATTTATGGCCAAATCTAAGTTTAGGAAGGAAAAGCAGGCACAACCATGTTATTTCCTCTTCCCAGACTGAGGAAGGCACCAATCTACATGGCACTTTGATTTTACTGGGCCTCAATCCTAGGTTGAGTCCCACTAGGTTTCATTACGATAGTTTGTTCTTATTGGCATGAGAGTGGCAATGCTCTCCAAATGTGCCCCATCTAAAGCCTAATTGTCGATACAAATTTAGGTATGTCAGCTTTTATGGATTTTATAGTTTAAACAATAAATTTTGGTTTGGTTTCAGTCCTATACCTACATATGGCTATGCTTGCACTCCAATTAATTTCTAAGGACAAAAAATTAGGGCATTATCTGGCCATAACCACTCTAACTAGCTCTGAGGTGACGCCTCTCTCTCTCTCTCTCTTCACTCTCTCACAACCAGCCTAGGTAGTGAGCTAAGGTAAGATGTGGCATTGCCTACTATTAGGAATGATCTTGCTCCAGAGCTCAAACTCGAGAAGAGATCTTGGCAACACGTTACATGGAATTGACCCCCTAACTGATACAAGAAGAGGTCACTCAAGTTGAGAAAGGACTCTCCAGCTAGCGGAATAATCTATAGACACTAAGACACTTGTTGAGGTGACCGATTGGGTCCCTGATGTTGCTCATACAAAGGGTAGATACACTTCGTACATGTACACAATGGATATCTACTGGCATCTCAAAGTCCTCTTGGGCAGAGTCTTTATAGACCGCAATGAGCTCAAGAATGATGTTATTCAGCCTTTGAATTAGATGTAACATTTGTTGATGGCAATGGATTATAGGCTCGCAAGGATTGAATAACATTTGGGACCTCCTCCTAATCTTGGATGCTCCCCTTGTAGTAAGAAGGTGCCCATACATGTTGGGGCCATCGACACTGAAAAATAGATATCAATGTGCAAATGTCTTTCAACTTTCATTTTCCTTTATGTTCTCTTATTTTAGCACCATGTTGAAGAAAGGTCGCAATGGCCAAGTAGACTATTCAATTATTTCATATTTTGCAGTCAAAATTGTTTTTTGCCTTTTGCAATTTTGAAACAATTGAAGTTCTATGTATGGTCCAATTTCCCTAGTGACAGGGAAACACATACTTCATGTTTAGGATGTAAATCTCTGTTTTTTTTTGTTTGTTTATTAGGTAATGTGAGTCCCGAGATGACTGGCACACCTTACTTGTTGCTTGAGTAGCTGCATCCCAAGGGCGTCTAAGTTGTCAAAATCACCTAAGGATCACACATGACATGGGCCACACTAGCTCTTAGCATCGCTGGATTTTTGTCCACAAAGTTTCGAACCAATAATCTTTTCACCACGGAATACCTTAACAAAATACCCTGCCATCATCTATTCTACACCCCAAGGGCATAAGATATAAATCCCTATTATCAAAGAATACAAATCTTTATTTCAAAAAAATAAAAAATTAAAGATAAAAAA
>APFE031180634.1:85017-97195 GCA_000404065.3 Pinus taeda | reverse complement strand
TTTATTTCTTTATTAAAAATAAAATAAAACCTTTAGTTTTTATTTTTCGAAAAAAATGGTTTTTTTAATGAATGTTGCAATTTTAATTCTCTATTGAAAAGGGAGTCAAGTTGCTTAGACCAGGATTTGAAATGAGCTATAATTTTTTTTAACCTTACAAAAAAAAATTCTTGGTAGAACTACTCCATGATTTAGGTGTTGAATTTTAAGGTTTTTAGTAGTCTCGATATTTGGTCTTTAATGCCATGGCTGAAAAATGTTGAAACTTTAACCCAAAAAAGGGGTGATGCTACATAACCACTTTTGCATTTTGGGGTGTTTTTTCACGTCTTTTGTAGTCATTATAATAATAGAATTTTAGTGTTGTGGTTGAAAAATGTTGAAATCTTAACTCTAAAAAAAAAAAAAAAAAAACTAATGCTACACCACCGTTTCTACACTTTGGGGTGGTTTTCATGTTTTTTTACAGAAAAAATATGGATTTTGAGGGCTGGAGTTTTCATTGCAAGGTCACAATTCTCGTTAAGTTGGTAACTTTGTTTGATCCATGTGTGAATAAGAGCATCCATAGAGGTAGTGGTAGCCCCAATAACATGTAATCCCTAATATCCTATTATTGTTATGCAAATGCGGTTATCTACATAGATAGTAGCCCTTGTAACATATAAGTTCCAATCTCTGATGATCCCTAGAAAAATGGGAACATTTTGTAAATGTCCTTATACCCTACCAGCCTTATTGTCTCACAACTCCTATGTAAATGGGGACATCCATACAGGGTAGTGGTGGACCCCATAACATATAAGCCTTAATATACCATGATCCCGATGAGAATGAGGCCACCCACAGAGGTAGTGCCCCTCTAATAACCTATGGGCTCAATGTGTCATGATTTCAATGCAAATATTAGCATGCACAAAGGGGGTGCCACCCATAATATGTAAGCCTCAATATACCATGATCCATATGTGAACAGGAGCATCCATAGAGATAGTGTTCTCGTAACACATAAGCCCTATATACCATGATTCTTAGGTCCATGGAAAAAGGTAGTGCCCTTAATAACATATAAGCTCCAATGTATCATGATCCTTGTTCCCACCAATAGTGGGTAACCTCTAGGAGAAAAATTGTCTCCCCATTGGTCAACTAGCCAACCAATAACCCTATAATGAGCCACAAATAGCTTTACATCAAAATGCTCCAATTAGTGCTCTCTCCCATCTGACATTCTTCTTAAAGGAAGGTGGGTCATCTATCATAAGGTACACTAATCATCTATGTAACCACATGATTTCAGTTAATGTTTGGGGCATACTAATATGAATCACAAGCCAAGCTAGATGATTGACCACTCTTGATTGTATGCTTGTTCCCAAGATTCACTTAGGATATTATCCTTTTCCCCTAGTCCAGTATGGCATCCCCTATGGTCCTTCCTTTGAGAAGAGCACTAATAGGGGGCATTGATTAATAAAATGTGCCCAAGATAATCAACACTTTCCATCTTCAATGTTTCCCTTATTATCTACCTTCATTCTTTGGGTTGATTGTCATTGGTCATTGACATTGGCACCCTATATCCTCATCTTCGAGTCAAGACCTAAAAAAAATTCCTAAGAGGTTTATGGAGCTAAAAGAAAGATAAAACCATATGAAACCACAAATTAAAGGAAATGAAAAATGAAAAAGATGGTTGGTACATAATAATCACATAGACAAAAGCCTAGCATGAACTCTGCCCCCTACTTAGCCATCACCTAGTTCCTAGGCATTTCATGCTCTATCTAAAACAAAGGAACTTATGAATGTTCCAACCTCGATGAGCGATAAAGTGTTACATCCATAAGGGGTATTGCAAAATCACAAAGAAATATGGGTCACCTACGTTATGCATAAAGAAAGACAAATCATTGAAGTAAAAGGCACACTAGAGCGGTGGAAAAAGCAGATTGATGAAAGGGGAAAATTATACCTCCACGATAACTTCCTCTTCTCATCATTATACTTGGAGATGTTGGACCCTTTTTAGGTGACATCCCAACTTTGGCCATCTTCCTTGGAGTATTTCCCATTCCATTAGCTCCTTTACACATGCATCTATGGATTGATGGGTCTACCTGTAAAATGTCCTTCCCCTTTGAGGGTAGAAGCACCTAATAGGGTTAATTCAATAATCATCAAAATCACAAGTGTGGTAATTTTATTACAAAATCTGAGCGAGAAAGGCAATTGAAGTTAAGGTTTGTGTGAACTGCTTTTGTGCCACTAACATTGAATATACCTCACTATAATAATTTAATGGTTTTGTCCCTAATTATGTTGATCTCAATTTATTTTGAGGGTGTAACACCCTCCTCCCACATTTACCTAAGTTAACCAATCTGTCGGGGTAAACATGTGACAAGAGGCTACTATGATGTGAATGAACTCCCCATGTACAGTTAAGAAAGTGGAACCGACAAAACAAAAAAATTCTGACCTTCCACACATGCTACAGAACCTCCAGGAGCCAACCAACCTTTCCAGGTGATAAACCATTGAGGCAACTTGAAATTTCACTGATCTGGACCCCCAACCGCTCCCATGACAGGCCATGCATGCGACTGAGGCCTTCCATCAGCTCCCACAACAAGGCATGCCATCGACTATGACCTACTTCTGAGCGCTCAGGCCACTACCCAGAACTTCATGAAACTTACAGAAATGATAAATAACAATGGAATAAGGATACTAATGCAAACATTTGATCAATTAGTTGACTAGACCCCTACTAGCCATGATAGGCATTTCGTCAAACATGTCACACATATGCAATCTACAGGTCATAACAGAAGATCTGAGCATAGGGATCTCATACTTATCTGAGAATCATTAAGAAGAATTGGTGCCTTATCACAATAGTTGCATTATCATCTATTAGGTCATATATTCATTGTTCATTCATTTTCTAATCAAAACATGATGAGATCCATACATCCATATTGTCATAAAACACCCTCTTAACTAGAATATATTCAACAGAAATAGCAAATATATAACAACCATAAAATCCACATATGAACAAGTATATTTACCCATCAATACAAGAGGAAAGAAGCTCTTATTAACATATGCAAAATGCAACCAGGTCTGGGACTTCCATGTACCACGTGACCATAGATTGGTTGAACCAAATCTTTCTTTCATCCAATCACCCCCATGCCATATTCTAAGCATGAATGTGGGATCTCCTAAAAGAACTCAAGCAAAACCAAACCAAGGCTTCTAGAGGTCAAACCACCTCAACCCTCAACTAGCAATTCCACCTCATGGTCGAACATCGTTAACCATCACTAGATTGGTCTCTACCCAAGTTGCCCAAGGCTCCAGAGCGTCTGTTCCAACCAGGGTTTCTATGACTAGTAACTCAACCCACATCCATAAGGAACATGAGAACCAACCAGAAAACAAAAGGAAAGACACCCACAACACCATGGCTACATAAGAAATGGCAAGGCTAGAAAAATCTATTGCCAATCTAGGAAATCATCCATGCCAATGATAGATCATAACCACGAAACGACGTGCATGTGTCATGCATGCCAAAACTAGCAAGGAATTCATACATGCAATTAAGTACCTACAAGCAAAACCCATTGTAATTGTTGATCCTGATGTCCTCTTGCGCTTTTGTGCTCTTCCTTTCCCTTCTTGCTCCAAATCCCAAGTATGCGACACTCCTCCAAGAGTGCTCCAAGAAACTCTAAGTGTCCAAGAGTATGAGAGAGAGAGAGAGAATAGAGAGAGAGCTCCAAGCTAAAACTGACCAAATCCATGAACTTATCCTCAGAAGCCTTTTTAATAATGAGGCCTCTAATTTCTTCAATTTTCCATTATTTTCCTTCATTTTCCTCCTCACATGCAACCTGTGACCTTTCACCTCCCTTTTCTCCTAATTTCCATTATTTTCCTAAATAAAATTTCAATTAATGCCTCATTCCTTTCCAAAGTCTTTTTCGTTGCCTTTGCCAATTTCCATATCCATTAGTTAATCACGAGTGATCCCCATCTCTATGTTTTCTCCCATCATCCATATTGGAATATGTGTCCTCTGACCGTGGTTATTACTTTTTCCTTTATTAACTTTATTACATGTATTTTTTTACCAGGGTTGTTATAAAGGGTATGTTTCAAGTGGTTCACTACACTTGCAACAATTATCCCTTGGGGAATGGCTTGACACCTCTCTAACACCACTCAAAGGACGTCTATCTCAGTTTTGAAGAGCACATATGGCCTTGTAGCCCCAACATTGCATGTTGGGCTTTAAACATGTTCCACATGGTTGTATGCCCATTGTTATACCTCCAAATTTTGAAACAAGAAGCCAAGAATTCAAGTTGTTAACATTATTGATGATGTGCCTAGATGGACCCAAGGTACCTGAAGGTTGGCTTTCACCCTGTTTGATGGACGCTACCTTATTACAAAGCCCAGATGATGATGGAGACCACTAAGATCTTTTGGAAGGGTTATAACACCATGCCTTGATGCCAACACTTTCTCTTAAGGTTGCCACTTCACCCATGTATGCCCTAGGAGGTTGGAATGAGCCTTCTTGATGATGATGTCATGGTGGAGGACTTGTTACTTGGAAATGTACCCATGCACTCTCGAGATTTCCTTTGGAGTGAAGAGCACTCTTAGACCCACTTTGTCACTTGCTTAATCGAGATGTCCATTTTTGGATGATGGCATCATGTTGGAGACCCTTTCCTCCTACGCATGTGGGGGATTATGATGTATTTCTTATATTTTATCATTTTGTAAATATATCTTAAGTTTGGCTTTTGACCTTTAACACTAGTTGAATGTTTCTCTTTAACACTAGTTGAATGCTCTAACCAAACAATTAAGGCCTTTGCTGTAAAAATTGTGAAAAGGGGTTGCCTTCATACAAATAGAGGGAAGTCAATTTCACTTTAGCATGGTCACATCCATTAACTCTTTCTCTATTAAAAAAGTGAAAAATAGTTCTCTTTTATTTTCTCTTGAACACAATGGATATTTAGTTGAGAAAAGTGTGTTGGGGGGGGGAGATTTTTGCATGGAGAGACTTTTTTGGGGAATTATGAAGTGATTCTTGATGGAATAGTGGAATTTTATTGTCATCTTCTTATATTTTACATGTTATTGTTCTAAAATCATGGTTTTTATTGTTCCATATTAAAAAGTGCAATACCTTTTTTGAAATCTTTTTTCTTCATGGTTACACAAAATTTGTTTTCAAGAATCCATCAAAGGAACTTGGTGCATCCATCCTTTGACCTTAAATCTCCCATATAAAGAAGTCACTAGCGCTATTAATATAAGCATTTTGATCTTCCACCCTCTTCATCCAAGGCCATTTATCATTGACTCTGCCTTAATTGACTCCATTGCATAATTGAATAAAGACACTAATCTAGTAATGGTGATCATTTTAATTTTTTTTCCTCTTTTCCTAAATTTTTTGTAACTAGAGTTAGGCTTTGGTTTTAATTTGCATTTTATGATAATTTTGCATTTATATTTCATTGTATTGTCAATAGGAATTGCATTTAATACAATTTAAAAGGCAACATCTAGCATTAAGTGCATTTTTCACCCCTAAAAAAAAGATTGACATCTAAAGTTCTATTGTTGTTTTATGCAATTGAAACCATTAAAAAACCTAAATTTTCCTTATCCCTTGCTCACCTCTTTGATAGTCTTCAACCTTTGTTGATATTACCATTTAAAGGTTATTTCTTGGTTGTTGCATGATTTTGCATGTTGGAAACCTTAACTTGTCACAACATTTTTTAGTTTTTTGTGATTGGTTGAATGCATACTTAAACATTTGTAATTCTTATCACGGTCATCAAGGCCTTGTCAATACTTTATTCCATAATCATTAGACTGTGAAAATTTCAACTCTGTTGTGAAAACTAGAAATTATTCTTCTAACTGATTAAAATTAAGTGCAGTTTATTTGCTACAACAAACAATGAATAAAATCACAACGGTAATTTTCACCATAAAAAATGTTGCGAAAAATAAAATACTGGAACTGAGAAAAATAGAACACGCACACAATAAAAATGACACCGTTATTTTTGGACAAATGTCCTTGGAAAAACCCAATGCGGGAAAACCGGTGCAACAGATGAGGGTTTTATTATTATTATAGAACAGTGAAATTTCTGAGTACAATCTCGATGCCAAACTAGAAATCCTCTATAAGATAATCTAGCCAAAAATTAGTGAGACAAATTTTGTCTCACCTGACCCTAATGCAAGTCCAATTCTGGTAGAAATAGGCTACTTGAATTGTCCCTACGTCAGTATTTGTGTTACCTCTGCCCAATCCAAACTCACACTACTTAGAAGTTTCTTTGATCAAGACATCCTTCCCAACTCAGCCTCTAAGAATGAATCACTTGGCCTTCTGGAATTTCTCTCAACCTACAACAATTGAATCCACCCTCTCTTCAGTTAAATCAAACTCCTCCTCTTAAGTTGCTTGCGCAGTCCCTAGGGCAAACTCAACCCTCCTACAACTAACTCACTGGTACTAGAAATCTCCTCTAAAATCACTGTTTTTTCTCCCTCTTTATCTATGTGTCCGTTCTGGATTGAACTCTTCTTCCCTGCTCTGTTGTTGCAGTTGGATAGCTTGATCTTTCAAGGAACTCACACTACTTGTGTGCCTTCCCCTCTACCCATCGAGTTGCTCTTATAATCTCCCGCTGGTGAATCAACGACCATGATTAGATCCCCATCAACGGTTAATATCATCTTCAACTTGATCCATGTGATTTTCTAGAGAAGTGTCACCTTTCTCAATTAATTCATGTTAATTAATCACTTTTCCTGAGTTAGATTTAGGAAATATTTAATAATTGGTCAATTAAATTAATTGATCCATCTCTAGGTGTTTTCTCCTGAAATTTTTTCTGGGTTCTGGAGATCTTGTGTTCCTTAGCCTCTCTGACCAATCTTGATACTAGAACACATGTCCAATGCTAAAAAAACTAACACTCCCACTTAGCAAGGAAGGTGTTATCTAACTTTGTCTCCATAACATCCTCCATATACGTTGTTGATGTCTAACAACTATGACAATCTGCCACTGTCCTTCATGCCACTGCACACTTCTAATTCATCTGCCACTCTGAGCTGAACCAACCTTGTGTCTGCGTTGTTGTTGACACTATATTGTACCACCTATATTATTACCAACTTTGCACTACGTTGCAACTGATCTCATGTTGTTGTTGTTGTTGTTGCAACTACTGCAACTAAGAACCAATCTCTTAATCAATTATGTCTTTGGATTGGATCTATAACTATATCCTATGTCTATAACTACTACTAGCCTCTGGATTATCCACAAAGTAATTGCTTGTGTTGTAATTGCTCTGCGCCCCTCAGCATCTGACTACAACCAGTACTACATTTGTCCCTTAGGATTTGACTGCGCCATCATGAACATTGATCCATCTGCTACTGAATAATGTGGACCGTTGTAGCAATGGTAATGATCCATATGAGGTGTAATATGAAAATATTTTCACTCCTCTATGGACCCTGTCCAAATTTCTGCAACTCTGAGGTCTAGAGCTCAATGTCTCCCCACCTCTCTCCTGGAGGTATAATTGCATACAGTGTAAATTCATCCTCCAACCTAAAAGACAAATTGTTGATCTATGTTGAAGTTGTTGTCTACTCCTACTTCTCCTTCTTGTCCTTTTTCCTCTGTGGAAATTGGGTATTGTAGTGACCAAACTCACCACATTTGAAGCACTTAATCTTCGATAGGTCCTTCTTTTTCCTTTCTCCTCCCTATGAGCCTTGTCCTTGACTCGGACCTTTCTTTGCCTTCCCCTTTGATGCAAGGGCTACATTCTCCTCGTCATTCACACTCTTTGATCCTTTACTATTATTGCCACTGATAGTGCTCTCAATTGGAGCAAGCCTTATCTCCTCTTGCATAAAATATGCCCACAATCGATCCTATCCTCATAGATTATCTCATCCAGTCATGCCTTCGATGAAGGTATCCCACTTCGGGGTGAAACCATTGAGAGTTGTACTTACTAGCTCACTCTCTTGAGGTGTCTTTCCAACTGTGGCAAGCTCATCTCAGACATTCTAAATCCAATTGAGATAAGGATTTACCCCTTCATTATTAGGTATCTCTTTGTTCCTCAACTTCTCTTTTAAGAACATCTTCCGATTCTAGGAAGGATTTTGGAAAAGAGTGGCAACTACGTCCCACATTTCTTTGTTCATATTCTTGGCCACTAAGTGTGAGACTATATGATATCAAATGCCGTCAAGGATCAACTGCTTTGCCTTGGGAATCTCCTTTATGTAATTCTCTTCCTACGGTGGGTTTGTAGGTATGGCTACAACTCTTTCTATGTGCATCTTCATACCATTCTCATCTAGCAGGAAAGACATCCAGGCTTTCTAGATACAGTAATTTGAGGCTCCATCTAGGATATCCTGATCTCAAAGTCCCGTTGAGGCCATTTATGCAAAACTCACAACTAGGACTATTGTCGAAAACTCCCTCTCTTCCTTGCGGCCATGTTGCTACTACTTGCACTCTCTAAGGAATTCATAGAGTTGCTCTTGTCTGCCTCTGAATCATTCTTTGACCAATGGATTTCCTTCAGTTGCTCAATGAGACCACTCGCTCAACCTTCCGAATGTCCTTCTCCAGGAATCAACATAGGATTTGAAATCTCGGCAACTCAAACTAGCCACTTTAGAAAAACTTGCAATACTTGCTACAACTAGAATTTGTGGATTTCCCTTCAAACCTAGATCTAGAAACCCTTTAAGAAAAATTGAAGTCTCCTCTTGTGTATTTTATTTAACTCCCACCTAACACTAATTCTACTAGTGCAAAAAAACTACACCCATATCTGCTCAATGAACTGACTGGTCTGCTCACCGAAATTGCTTCTTGACAACACCACTACCTATTGGAACTGCTATTGGCTTGTTCAAACTTTTTGTTCCACCTGTAAAAGAAAATTGAACCCTCTAACTAGCAATTCAAATTGTCTAGTTGGCCCTCTGTACAGATATGAAATTGTGCCGCAAAACTCCCTCTGAACTTGCATAAATTTCATCCTTCCTTCTGAGCTCCTAATCTGCCTTCAACTCTTCTATGACCCCATGTCAAATTTTCAACTCTATTGCAGCAACCAAAAATTATTCTTCTAACTGATTAAATTTATTGCAGTTTATTTGCTACAAAAAACAATGTATAAAATAAGAACTGCAATTTTCACCATAGAAAATGTCGTGGAAAATAAAATACTGGAACTGAGAAATATAGAGCACACACACAATAAATTAACACTGTTATTTTTGGATAAATTTCCTCTAAAAAACCCAATGTGGGAAAGTCAGTGCAGCAGACAAGGGTTTTATTATTATTATGCAGTAGTGAAATTTTTTAGTACAATCTCGATGCCAAAATGGAAATCCTCTATAAGGTAATCTGGCCAAAAATTAGAAAGAGAAATTTTGTTTCACCCGACATTGATCCAACCCCAAATCTAGCATAAATATGCTACTTGAACTTATAACAACCCTAGTCAAAAATCCATGTAATAAAGTTAATAAAGGAAAAATAATAACCATGGTCATAAGACACGTATTCCAAGTTGGATGTTAGGAAAAAACATAGTGATGGGGATTACTTGTGATTAATTAAAGGCTACAGAAATTGGCAAAGGCAATGGCAAAGGATTTGGAAAGGCAAAGTCGAATTAACTGGCATTTTATTTATGAAAATAATGGAAATTAGGATACAAGTAAGGTGAAAGGTCACAGGTTACATGTGAGGAGGAAAATGAAGGAAAATAATGGAAAATTAAGAAAATAGTGGCCTCGCTAATAAAAAGGCTTATGAGGATAGGTTGACATACTTTTGTCAATTTTAGCTTAGAGCTCTCTCTCTATTCTTTCTCTCTCTCATACTCTTGGACACTTAGAGTTTTCTTAGAGAACTCTTGGAGGAGTGTGGCACACTTGGGATTTGGAGCAAGAAGGAAAAGGAAGAGCAGGAAAGTGCAAGAGGACATTGGGATCAGCAGCTACAACGGGTTTTTCTTGCAGGTACCGAGTTGCATGTATGATTTCCTTTCTATTTTTGGCATGCATGGCATATGCATCTGGCTCCTTGGTCATGATTTGTCATTGGCATGGAGGATTTCCTGGATTGATGGTGGATTTGCCTAGCCTTTCCATTTCTTGGATAGCCATGGTGTTGTGGGTGTCTTTCCTTTTGTTTTTTGGTTGGTTCTCATGTTCCTTATGGTTGTGGGTTGATTTACTAGTTCCTGAAAGCCTTGGTTGGACAAAAGATCTGGAAGCCTAGTAACAACTCGGTTTGAGTTACTAGTCCTAGCAACCTTGGTTGGACAAATGCTTTGGAAGCCCTTGGAGGGTTGAGTTACTAGTCCTAGAATCCCTGGTTAGGCAAACACTCTGAAAGCCCAACAATAGTTGTGGGTTGAGATACTAGTTCCAGAAGCCTCGGTTGGAGCAAACACTTTAGAGCCCTGGACAGCTTGGGTAGAGACCAATTTGGTGATGGTTAGTGATGTATGGCTGTGAGGTGGAATCACTAGTTGAGGGTTGAGGTTGTTTGGCCTTTGGAAGCCTTGGCTTGGTTTTTCTTGAGTTGTTTCATGAGATCCCACATTCATGCTTGGAATATGGCACGAGGTTGATTGGCTGAAAGAAATATTTGGTTCAGCCAATCTATGGTTGGGTGGTATGTGGAAGTCCCAGACCTGGTTGCATTTTGCATATGTTAATAAGAGCTTCTTTCCTCTTGTATTGATGGTTAAATATACTTGTTCATATGTGGATTTATGGATGTTATATCTTTGTTATTTTTGTTGAATATATGTTGGTTAAGAGGATGTTTTATGACAGTCTTAATGTATGGCTCTCATCGTGTTTTGATTAGAAAATGAATGAGCAATGAATCATTAACCTAATAGATGATAATGCAACTATTGTGATAAGGCATCAATGCTTCTTAATGATTCTCAGATAAGTATGAGACCCCTATGCTCAGATGTGTTGTTATGACTTTTAGATTGCATGTGTGACATGTTTGGTGAAATGCATGTCATGGCTAGTAGGCATCCAATCAAGTCATTAATCAAATGTTTGCATTATTATCCTTATTCCATTGTTATTCATTATTTCTGAAAGTTTCATGAAGTTATAAGCAGTGGCCTGAGCCTTGCCCCTGAAAAAATGGCACAAAATTCATGGTCTTTGAATTAGAACTAGCTGGAAAATTCCACAATCGTTGGCATGCCTTGTTGTGGGAGTGACTGAAAGGCCTCAGTCACATGCATAGCTTGTCATGGGAGAAGTTAGGGGTCTATATCAATGAAATACCAAATTTTTTCAGGGGTTGATCACCTGGAAAGGTTGGTTGGCTCCTGGAGGTTCTATAGCATATGTGCAAGATCATAATGGTTTTTTTTTTTCGGTTCCACTTCCTTAACTGTACATGGGGAGTTGAATCACATCATAGTAGCCTCTCATCACATTTTTACCCCGGTGGACCAGTTAACTTGGGTAAATGTGGGAAGAGGGTGTTATAAAGTGGTATCAGAGCATGGTTCACCCCTTGGACTGGATGGGTGGTGTGCATTGGTCATGTATATATATTGATTGCATATGTGCTCTTCATGCTTGTGGTCTGTGTGCTTGTTGCTTATGCATGGCTTTGGTCATAGTTGCATTTGTGTCTCCATGTGAAAGTTGATGGTGTTGTTGTTGTATGTGTTTGTCATGAGCGTATGTCAGTCATGCATTAGTTATTCATGTTAGTGTTTATATGTTCTTATGAATATGTTGGCATCATGATAGTTGACGTGAATGAGGTCATGGTATGTGGTTGGTATGGTCATGTATTGATGACTAGATAAGATTGAAAGGATGATTAAATATTGATAATGTTATGTTTATATATGTATTGTGCTAATCTGGTTGGTCATGTAGATGAGAAATCCTCCCCTGAATTAAATTGAGGTACATTGGTTTGTTTATTATTTGATTTAGCTAACATGATATACCTTGCAGGAAGAGGAAAACAAATATGACTAACAAGGTGGTAGACTACAAC
>APFE031180634.1:38135-78938 GCA_000404065.3 Pinus taeda | reverse complement strand
CCCCCCCCCCACACCGATGGTAAAGGAAAAATGCAAAAGGGGGGTCGAGAAAAGACGAGGTCCTTAGATGAAGTGGGGGATCAAATCCAGAAGCGCTCAAAGTCACTGATCTTTAATCATAAAAGACAAAAAAAATATATGTCCTTATGCGCTTTTTAATATTATTTTTCCAAACTTAGGATAAGGACGGGTGATGAAAAATATGACAGAGTTTATCCATAGCGCACACATTTCCCTTTTGAACTTAGGATAAGGGATATAAAATGAAACATTTTAAAGACCTTATGTCATCATGCACATTACGGCCTTCTATGCTATCCTCAAACTTAGGATAAAATTTGTATGTGCATATATTTAACAAGCCACCTAATCTACCTACCCTTAGCTAGACTAGAAATTTTTATTTTGATCTCTAGGGTGCACTTAGACTGGCAAACCCATTTTATTTTTCTTTTATGCAAAATGAAAAACTATCTAACCTATCCCTTATTTCTCCCATTGATCCAGATTAAATTGTTGGATAAACCTTTATTCTCTTTCTAATTTACAAAAGTTTAAAGGAGTTTAATCATGATTAAACTACATGATTAAACTAAAACTAGTAATTGTGGCATTTTGAACAAGTTGCACACAACCTTTATTTTACATAAATGAAGCAAAAATTGTCTATGAGTAGTGGCATTTAGACTTGCAACAGTTCTAGTATTATTCTTTTTTTTATTTTCTTTCTTTTGGTGGGGTTCAAACTTTTCTTGTTTTTCAATATTCTTGTTTTTCTCTTTATTTTTCTTCTTCATACCCTCTGTTCTTTTTTTTATTCTATTTTTTATGTTTATTTGGAAATCATTTGAAGATTGACAAGTATTTACAAAATAGGATTCCTGAGATACATCACTCAATTACCTTGAGATCCTATAAATTATAGGACCCCAACAATGGCTCAAGTTGGGGATGGCACTCTCTCTGTGAGGTGCCAAGATCATGTGATCAATAGCCTTGAGTTTTTATTTTAGCAACATCCACCTCTAATTTCTTTGTTGCAGTACTTATTGTAACTCATCAATAAAAGCTCAGGGCCTTCTCTGTGAGCTTCAACTTTTGTTAACAAGTCACCAAATCCAAACAATAGGACAATGATATTTATAATGATAAATTGTAAGAAAATATCTATTGATCAGAGAAATAGTGTTTGAGCATCCTGTCATTGACAGGTCCACCAGGTAATTCTGTGCCATCTAAATTTATGATAAAGAATGCATTATTCCCTCTGAAAGCATAAATGACATAAGGTCCCATCCATACGTTGTCAAATTTTCCATGCTTCCCTTTATCCTCTCTTCTTGAATCCCACTTTAAAACTTCATCACCAATGGTGAAATCATCTGCCTTTGTCCTTGTGTCAAAAACTTTCTTGATATTTTCATGGATGACTTGAGCCTTGTTATAAACTTCTTCCCTGGATTATTGCAACTAGATTGTCTAATCAATCCTCCTTTGAATATCATTTGGCTCAGCCTGCAATTCCTGAATTAACTTCATGACTAGAACTCCCAAAGAGGATGGAAAAACAACATCCATTCCATAAACCAATTGGTGTCGTGACATGCCAATTGATTTATTTGTGGTGAGCCTATCAGACCAAAGTGCATTTATGAGTTTGTTATGCCATGACATTTTGTTGTCTGCTAACAGCTTCTTGATAATATTTACCAAACTTTTGTTTGAAGATTCGGCCAGCCCATTGCCCTGTGGGTAATAAGCAGTTGAATGCCCCAAAGTAATATGGTATTTATTGCAGAAATCTATCATTTGCTTAGACCTAAAGGCTGCAACATTGTCTGTAATAAGCTTGTTTGGGCAGCCAAATCTCGACAGGATATTGGTTTCTAAGAATTTGATGATCACAACATCTGTGGCTAGTCTAGAAGGAGTGGCCTCAATCCATTTAGTGAAGTAGCAGTAAGGATCCATTTATGTTGAGTAGAGGATGGAGGATGAATTTCTCCAGTGAAATCCAATCCCCATTGTTGGAAAGGGCTTTCAACGGATATGGGATTCAAAGGTAAAGGAAAAAGTTTTCTTTTTCCCTCAAATATTTGACACTTGTGGAAAGAGGTTACCTTCTTATGAACATCTGGAAAAAATGTAGGCCAATAAAAACTAGCTCTAAGGATCTTATTGGAAGTGGTTTTCCAATACATATGGCCACCACAATCGCCTTCATGGAATTCCTGCATTGTTCTTTCTGCATCATCTCTCAATAGACACTTTAGTAGAAGATCACCAGCATCTTTCCAATATAAAACATTTTCTATGATGCAAAATTTAACTTTAGATTTAGAAATATAGCTTTTGATTTTGTTAGACCAAGAGGAGCATTTAAATTAAATAAAACATAAATAAGGTCTGCATACCAGGATGAGGTCATGAAAGCCTCATCTAGTTGTGGAGTCACATGTTCCTCTTGATCATCTAATTCAGCTGCAAAGTTGATATCCAAAGCATTAAAATTTGATTCAGCCATTAGTTTGGCTAATCCCTATCCTTTGATGAGATTGGTTGGCTTGATTTCCATATCATATTCCAGAATGATGGCAATCCATTTGCCTCTCTTGCCATCTAGTCCATTCTGTGTCAATATGTCTTTAACTACAACATTTGGTACATAAGTAATTATATGAGAATGAAGGATATATACCCTGAAATATTTAATTTCTTTTATCAATGCAAAAGAATGTTTTTCCATTATGTTGTACTTGAGTGCAACATCACTTAAAGCTTTGCTAAAGAAAGCAATGGGTTGTTCATATCCATCAACATTTTTCTACAAAAGGATGGATGCAACAGTATGTTCAAAAGAAAATCAGAAAATTTTAAAATCTTTAGTAAAATATAGACTAATAAGCATTGGTGCCTTTGTTAATGCTTTTTTAACCTAGTCAAATGATTGCCTAGCTTCAATGTTCCACCTGATTTTAGAATCTCCTTTTAGCATGTTTGCGATGTTTCTTAGAAGTTTTGCAAGGTTAGGGATGAATCTCCTCAGGAAGTTTACTCTCCCAATGAATGATTGAAGTTCTTTAATATTTCTTGGATGATTTATTTTCATAATAGTTTCAATCCTTTTAGGATCAATTCTAATACCTTCCTTAGATATGATGTGACCAAGAGGCTTTCCTTATTGAAGGCCAAACACTGTTTTCTTGGGATTTAATGAGATCCCAAACCTTCTACACTTTTCAAATGCTCTTCTTAGGTGTCTCAAATGTTCTTCATCAGTTTTAGAATATATAGTTATGTCATCTAGATAGATCATAATAAATATGCCAATTTCATCAGCAAAAGCAATATTCATTGCTCTTTGAAATGTGGCCCCAACATTCATTAATCCAAATGGCATCTTCACATACATGAAGGTACCCCATGGAGTGGTGAAGGTTGTTTTGTCCTAATCATCTACATGAACTAAGACTTGATTATAACCTAAGAAACGATCTAATAAGGAAATCCTAGAAGATCCAACTACCTTTTGCATAATATGATCCATTTTAGGTAAGGGGTAGTTGTCTTTTAGGGAAACTTTATTTAGGTTTCTGAAATCTATACACAATCTAATTTCACGTGTTTTCTTCCTAGTTGGCACAATATTGGAAACCCATTTAGAGTACCTAAGAGGAACTATAACTTTAGAATCATACATTCTTTTGATTTCCTTCTCAATTAAAGGCATCAGAACCGGATTTATCCTACGAAGTTTTTGTTTAAAGGGTTTTTGATCTTCTTTAATTGGAATTTTGTGTTGTATAATTTTTGTGTCATAGGTTTTAAGATCTTTGTAACTCCAGGAAAAACAATCGCTAAATTCCTTTAATAAAGCAATATATTTTTGTTTTTCACTTTTTATGATTGATTTAGACAGTTTTATGATTTTTGGGTCTTTTTCAGTACCTAAATTACAATATTTAACAGTTGTTCCCGAAGGCTCGATCTTAGGATTTTTAGCCACATCATTGAAATCAAACAATTATTCTAGTGGAGCTAAACCTCTAGGCAAAACATTATCCTTAAGTTGGAGTGTTTCAAACTCTTCTTTTTTTGGGTCTATTTCAAGCAATTCTAGTTTATTTACAACTTCATATACAGGTTTATTTACATATAAATTATCTAATTTCCTTTCTGGATCAGAATGTTCAACAATTTGACTATCTACTTCAGATTCCAAATCAATACTATCATCTTGAAATTCATCTTTGGATTGTAGAAAACTTTCAATCTGTTTCATTTCCAAACACCTGTCAATATCTCATGTTAATATGTTATCAGGTACAGTTGTTCAGTGTTTTATCTCCAATACATATTCTTGGTTGGGGTAAGGCATTTTACAAGAGTTGGCTGAAAAAGCCAGATTGTTTGGAATGATGTTTTGTTTCCTAGGAATTGCATAAAGGTCATATTCAAGGAAACTTTCTAGGAAATCAAGCACAACATTTTTGTATGCTCTCATCCTAGGATGTTTGGCTGAATATTCTCCTTTAATTTGTTTGATAATAATTCAGCATCCCCTTGAATGGAGATTCTTTTAGCACCTTACTTTTTTAACAACTGCAATCCTAAAATAAGGGCTTCATACTCTGCTATGTTATTAGTACCTTGAAAATTAAGCCTGTATGGGTGACCCTCAGCATGATTATTTCCTGTATTAACCACCCAAATTCCTGCTCCAGCACCATCTTTGCTGCAAGAGCCATCAAAACTCATGTTCCAAAGAGGTTCAATAGGAGTTTTCAATTCTGTTATTTGTGTTTGGATTGGGTTTGTTTTAGAAGTTTCAGTTTCAACATTGATTACTTGAGTGTTGACATCTCCATCATTGAAACGTATCCAAATCTGAATGAACAAAATAAAGTGGATAGTTGTGAGGTTTCCCTTGACTACTCACCATGAATTTCATGTGAAGGTCATGTCCATTTGTAGGGTACCTTGTAATTTTTCTCCCCATGAGCGTGACAACGGGATGCCATACTTAGGGGGAATGTCTGCAACCACAATGTCCATTACTAGACTTTTAGCAGGGATTTGGGCCAAAGTAACACATAGGGCTTAATAAGACCTAGGCATCTAACTTTGTTGGAATCAAATGAATACAAGTCCTTTTAAGGTCTAGTAACGTCAAGTCCTAATTCCTCCATCACATCTTTAGGCATTAAATTGTGGGATGCACCTTAATCTAGCATAACATTATGGAGAATCTTGTCATCGATATTCAGGCTAACATAGAATGGAGGAACTCCTCCTTCCTGTGGTTTACCCTCAACTTCCAGTCCAAATAAGAGTTCAGGTTGGTCATCATTCAGATGTACAGAGTCATTGTTTTCCCCAATGTTTAAGGTTTTCATTACTTGGGGTCTATACATATTTTTGCTCATTAACTCTATGAGAGGAATAGGGATTTTCTATTTTGCTAGTTCATTCTCAATGTTGAACGATGTTTGAATATTAATTGAGTTGGGAAGTTTAGATTGTTCTGTGATTTGTTTTGTCATAGGGTCTTTTTATTGACTAGTGGTTTGTACATTTGTTTGAGTAGTTTTGGAAATATTGTCAACTATCTTCTTGATAGGGATTTCTACCTTTTTCTTACCAGAATTGTCCACAGTTTTCTTAGGAAGACTATCTGTGGTTTTCCTAGGTTCATTTTCAGATGACTTTTTAGCAGGATTATCTGATTTTTTGGTATTGAGAGTGTATGGGTTCTTTTTGCTCCTGAGGTTGTATTTCCTGTGGACTTCCATTATAGCATTTTCAAACCCTTGTTTATATTCATCTGACTCTTCGAAATCCAATTCAGTTTGGGCTAGGAGAAAAAGTTCTTGTTCCTCTTAGGTGAGGAAAATTGCTTCATCGTCGCTTATCCCCATTAAATTTATCTGATTATCCTCCAAATCTTCCACAATAGTCCCCTCATCATTTGCGTAATTTTCCTGAAAAGGAGGCCAAACCTGTTGGCCTGGACCCTTTTGTTCTCTTTGTTTAATTTTGGGAACATTCCTTCTAAAGTTTTGGTTTTTATTTTTTGGGGGGGTTTTGATTCTCTCTTACTTGAGTTTGGTCATTAATGTTTACCCTTTGCATCATCTAATTCACTACTCTCACTAGTTTATCAATCTTATGATCAACAACAGAAGTATAAGGTTCTTCTTTTATGGTAACTCTGCGTTTAGACTTTAGTTTGTCTTTCTTGGCCAGGATGTTAGCATCAACTTTAATTGCATTTGCTTGCATTTCTTCCAAAGTTGTCGGGTCTCTCTCTCTAAGTTGATATTCCATGTCTACATCGAAACCATCTAGAAAATCAATTAGAGCTAGGCCAGGGGAGGGCTTGATGTCTTGTGGAATGGTGTTGTAAACAGTATTGAACCATTCACAATATTCTTCCACACTTTCATTTGGTTTTCTTTTCAGTATTTTATATTCATTTAGGAGTTGAAGTGGATTTTTCTTGATCTCCCATATAGCTAAGAAAGTTTGATGGAAAGCATCAAGGTTGGCTATACTTCCTGTAGGTAAACCCCTAAACCATTTCTTGACATCACCTCCTGAAATTTGAGCAAACAATCTCATTTTAACATCAGCTTCATCTACTTCTTGGAGGTCAAACACATCATCCATCCTATCCACATGATGCTGAGTAGTATAAGCAGCAATGCTATCAAAGGTCACAATTTTATATTGGTAATCTCCAGACATAACATTTAGTTGGCTTGGTAACACCAAAGGTGCATTCCTACATTCCATAACTATTCTGGAAGATTGACTTGAAGATAAACCTAATGGAGGTGTAGTTTTGATAACTACAGGCATAGTAGGAATAATAGTTTGAGAGATCACAGGTGAGAAAGTTGAAACTATGGAATGAGTAGGGCTGGGAGGCTGTAGATGAACAGACTAGGAATAATGACTAGATAAAGAGGTTGCCGCAACTATCAAAGCAAAAAATTCAACAGATTGTTGAATACAAGCTTCTTCAATAACTTGATCCAATACTGAAACTAGACCTTCTAATTTGTCAAATTGTTGTAAGGATTCAAGATTAGGATCTATTTCAAGGAATTTGGTATGGGGTATGTATGGTTGTAGTATGGCTTTATCAACGACAATTTAATCTACAAAAGCCTCAGACTTTGATATAAACAAACTATGCTAGAAAGGCAAATCAAACTCTATAGCTTGTATAGTTTCAAATTTCTCTAAGAAAGAATTAGACCTTGACAAAGTAATATTCTCAGGAAGAGAATTGAATCTATACAATGGGTTATTACTACCTTGACTCTATAAAAAAAAAATATTTCTCATCAATTTCTCAAGGTTATCTACAAATTCAGCAGGATTAGGATCAAGGTGAGATCTAGTGAAAATTATTTTAGGAGCCAGGTCTAGTAAAAATCATCACACAAATAAAATCAAATCAATGGAACAGTAGAATATTTACAAAATAACAACCTCAGATCATGTATTTCATAATGATATAATAGTTGTTTAATGAAATACTGATTAAAACCAAGGAATAATAATTTTTTGGATTAAAAAGTATTCATTACCTAGTATGGTCACCATTATGTTGTTGTTTTATATTTTTTAGGTTAAGGGAGTAAACACTTAGGACAACATCAAAACCACTTTGGAAACTTGGATTTAGCCCTGCCAACTTCAGAGAGGGATCTCTCTATTTAATTTAGCTTTGTTTTTATGTGAATTTTAGGCTAGCTATGACTGTACTTGTTTGTTTTGTTTGAAAGGTTTGGTTGGTTTGAGTGTTATAATTCCATTGGGCTATGGAGTCTATAAACTAAACTAGACTTTTTCATAAATATTTAGAGGAGTTCTCACAAGGCAAGCTAGATTGCACTAACTGGATCTTTTCAGAAAGTAAATGGATGGTGGGATAGAAAAAGTGTAAGGTTCAGTAGAGACCAAAGAGCAATTAATAATTCCTTGATCTGACTTCAGTGGAAAACATTAAAATTAACAACAACCAAAATAGGGTGCTCTGAGTAACTAATCATATTTATCACAATTTCTATTGATTAATTTAGATATTTAGAAGGCAGAGGAAATAAATAACAGCGTTTAAACAAATAGACAGAAGGTACACATCAACATTTAACACACCACATGAATCCTGTGAAAGGTCCCTATATTATTAATGCTCTAGTACTTTACAATTACAATATGCAGAAGGAAATTACATTCGGAAATCAACCCTTAATACTTCAAACAACAAAGTATTTATAATGAATATTTACAAAAATGATTTACAAAATCGTTGTCAAACCGACAGTGTATTATTAGCCTATATACAAACTATATCATATAATCCTGGCAGAAGGATAGGCCATGTAGGTTGTTGAAGAGAACGATGGCCCTATTTTGATGGTTTCGGTTGTTGAGTCATCCTGAAATAGTGTTGAGATGTTGAACTGACCATTGTGTTGGTGGCTTCGCTGGCAAAGTCGTTTTACTACTCTTGAGTTATCCTTCAATCTAGTAAATCAACCAAATCCTCCCATCTCTTTTCATCTGGCACTATCAACTTTGTTACCCTGCTGTAAATTTCATCTACCTCTGTGTATTTAGCAAAAGTTGGTTTTATGGTAAAAATATGTTTTACCTCATTCTGCACATGGAAATCATTTGACATAGTGTCCAAGAATGTTTTTGTTGTGATACTTCCTTTAATTCCATTGAACTTAAAACTGCTTTTAGCCACTTCTTTCATCTTCAATATATAGTCTTCCTGAGTGATCAACTTGTAATTTATGACATAGATATTGGGCAATACCTTTTGCATTAAGGCTTCAATCCTATTTTTAAACATGTTTACCTGTAACTCTAAGGTTTCACACCTTTCCTCCAAGTAATCAATGAGATTTCTCTTTGTCAAGACTTTCTTCACTTCCAGAATGGTGGCAGTTTTGTCCCTGACTCCTACTTCCTCCAACTCATATCTTTCTTTTGAGTTTAAGAACTTAATTATATTGGCAGCTTCTCTTGGCATCTCTCCTAGATTTTCCCTTCCTTACACAATAGTTTTTGTTGCCTTCTCTATTAGCTATTTCTGCTCAAATATGATTTGGATAGAAGGCCAAATCTCATTCATAGAGTCTAACATGTTCATCCAAATAGTCTCCTTGGCTTGGGCGAAGGTCTGTCCAATTGAAGTGTCTCTCTCTACCTAGCGCAATTGTTCCAACAGTCTCTAGGATTTCTCCAATTCAACAGTCCAAGCAGCTTCAGCTTTGGCCTTTTGGACTTCCAAAACTTTGATTTGGCCCTACAAAGTCTCAATTTCCTTTTACTACAATGACATGTTTTGAAGTGTCTGTGTGACTTGTTCATCACCGGGAGTCTGAGTTGAAGAAGTAGTTGTAGTGGTTTCTACTGTTGATGGCAGTAGAGAAAGAGGTACGACATTAGGGGGACAATGGCCATCTTCAGACTATCTTCCTTCTCTTTTATCAGTTTCTCCAACTCTGCCTCCATCTGCCTAATTTGTATAATTTGGTCTATGATCAATTTCATCATATTTTCTTACTGTGCTTCACCCTCTTCAATGTCCTTGGTCATTGGATCTTCTGTGGCTGGCAACTTGAGTTGCTTTCTTAATGCTACAATGTCCAAGTTCTTGTTTCTAATAACCTCCTCATAAGCATTATCATCTTTAGGGTCATACCCTATCTCAATCACCAAGTCTTCCAAAGACTTGATCCTATTATCTTTGGCCAAGGAGGATACTTTCTCCATTTTCAATTATGATTGTACATTTGCAAAAGAAGCCTGCAATTTGGATAAGGACATGGCAGTGCTAGTCAGAGTGGAGGATATGATCTCACTAGTTTGCTTGTGCATCTCTATTTGATCAATGGGATGTATGTCCTTTGTGCTGAATTCAAAGGTGGTGCTCTTGTAGTCCATTGCTAATTTGGGATGTGGAATATGGGCCTCAAGAAAGGCCATCTACATTTTACCATGTATTGTGTCAAAAACTGACAAAAATCTACTTTTTGAGCTGGAAGTCTGCTTCTAGAATTGGCTATAGGTGTTGTTTTTTATAATTTCATTCCTAAGATTTATCTTCGTGTACCTCTCAAAAATTGTCTTCTCTTTATCTGTTTGGACAGTTTGTGATTCCAGCTCAGTCTCCTTATGAACTTGTGAAGATGAAGGTTCAGAAGGAGATGTAATGAACTTGGTGGTTGCAAGTGGTGAATCTGTGATGATGATGGTTAACTTCTCTTCAGTTTCTTTCTCTACTTCTCATCTGTGAGTTACCTTGGGTCGCTTTCTATCACTGATTCTGAATTCTTCGGCTTCACTTCCAGTAGTAGATGATGATCCTTCCTCCCTCTGCCTTTTGCTTCATTTTTTCTAAGGAATAGGGGTCTGCAAACTGGAAGTAGAAACAAGTTGTTCTTCAACTTCTTGCAAGTCATTTTCTGCCCATTCCAACTGATTGGCATATTGTTCTATGTCTGGCCTTGAAGTATGAATGTAAGGAGTGTTCTTGTTTTCCACTCTGAGTTTTCAGATGATGCCACAAGGGTCATAAGACCATGTGAAGCTCAAACTGAACTTCATCTCCTTCAATATTTTATTTGCCTCCTCACCTATTGTCCTTGTGTTGCACACAAATGGGCCCACATGTGTCTTTATCCTGAATTGTGCCTTCTTCTTGGCCACTACAAAGTGAATGTAATTTGATTTCAGCATCTGCCTGACATACTCCAGTGCAAAGATCCTCATTAGGAGGTATTTGGGAAGTTTTTAGGGGGCGAATTCACATCCATAGACTCTAGTCTATGTGTAGTTTTGATATAGATACCAATCACCGTCTTTGCTTGGTCTGATAGATGCAGAATTCTCTTGATTTCCTCACTTATTGTGGGTCGTACTGCACTATTGAGGACGTTCATGGTTGGATAAACAAAGTCTTAAATAAATTTCTTGTAGATGAATTCGTGTTGTTCTTTCATGACCAATGAGGTCCAAAAGACCATTGGTTGTTGGTTTCCTGCATCATCCAACTTCTACAATGCAAAATTGAACTTGTCTTCTTGATAATAGAAGAACATGTAAATCAAAATAGAGGCGTAATTGAACTCATGCTCTATAGGAAACTTAATAAATTGCTCATGAATATTATCAGCCAAGAACTGATTGAAGTTGAAAATCATAGAGGGCTTGTTATCTGTGGAAAATGTGGAGAGGAATCCTAAAATGGGCTTATCTACCCATTGATTAGAATCATAGCCTAAAAGTTAAGAAATTATGGAAATAATTTGCTTGGCTTGATCAGGGAAAATGGAAGAAGGATATGGAGGATTCTTCTTGGGTAATTGGGCATTCTCTAGCAAGAAAATCTCAAAAATTCGAGCTCTACTGGCAAATTCCAACTTTTGATAAAGTTGGGTCAGGGCTTTTAGGGAGAAATGGGCAGAATTTTCCACAGTGGTGGCCAACATCATTTGTTCAACGGATTTGGCTTATGGTGAAAAGAATGTCACCTGTAGGGGCAATTATGGCTCTTTGGAAGGGACATAACAAGCTTCTAGTAAATTATGGGGCTTGGAATGTTAGGTCACTATACTATTATTCTAACCCCTTATTATTAGTAGTACAACCCGCTTATTATATTTTTGCGCCCATGTAGTCCCCATATTGTTATTGTTGTGCCCTTACATTATTATTGTTATGTCAGCTCCAATTATATTATGACCCCTTAGACTCCTATATATAGAAATGAGGTCTTGTACTATTAGTCTAACCCCTTATTATTATTAGTACAACCCCCTTATTATATTGTTGTGCCCACATAGTCCCCATATTGTTATTATTGTGCCCTTACATTATTATTGTTATGTCAGCTCTAATTATATTATGACCCCTTAGACTCCTATATATAGAAAGGAGGTCTTGTCATTTGTATCATCTAAGAATTGTTCATTTGTGTAATGTAAAGGAGGTTGCACCCTTGAAGAGGCTTATTTCTAAGGCATTGATCTATCTTTTCTATTTTTTTGTGAGCTGGTTTCATAACATTTGGTATCAGAGCTTTGGATTCTAGGGTTTCACTGCTCCAAATAGGTCATCGTGGAATTTTCGCTATAACTTTTTTCTATGATGTTTTAGAAGCTAATAGAAAAACCCATTTGAGAACAAATAGCTTTGAACCTCGGGTCCGAATTTCAGATCTTTTCTCGTTCTATTTTCGAAGATATGGTCTGAGGAAGTTAGGGTTTTGGCAAGCTCCAAAATTTCATCTAAAACTAGTCATCGTGGAATTTTCGCTATCACTCTTTCACTACAAAGTTTCAAAAGCTCAAAACAAAACCCATGTGAGAAGTGATCGGTCTTAACTTTGGATCCGAATTTCAGATCCTGTCTCGCTATATTTTCGGAGATATAATCTGAGGAAGTTAGAGTTTTTGCAGACTACCGAATTACATTCCAAACAGGTCACCTTGGAAAAATTGTCATAACTTTCTCTTTGAGCATCAAATTGCAATTTCATAAGAAGTGTCAGAAAGGGGATTTCCAGTAGTTTTCTGTGTATCAAGTTCAGATACTAAGGTTGAAACAATGACACGTGGAGATGCATACAAGTTTTCTCTACTGAACCAATTTGTAATTAGGTCATCGTGGGAGATTTGACATAACACTTCCTTGAAGAATCCAATCTTAATCAGACTTGCGGGATTACAAAGAGAACACAGAGAGCTACCATAGGAAGAAATTTCAGAACTTGGAGATTTGAAATTACAGAGTTATAGTCGTTTCAAGATCGAGCTCCAAAAATGAAGACAAGGTGGTATGAGGAAGTTTGATGGCAAGGATTTGGTAAATTGGATACTACAGATGGAGCAATATTTTGATCTATATGGTGTACCACTATTACAAAATGTATTTATTGCATCTTCATACTTAGAGCTGGACCAATTTTTATGGTATAAAGGGCTTTGTTCTCGTAAACAACTTGTTACGTGGTCAATTTTCATGGAGGAAATGATAGCACATTATGAGGATACAAAGAGCAACACCTTCTTTAGAGCAACACCACAACATTGGAAGAAAAAAGAGAAAAAGGGCTTTGTTACAAAGTGGAAAGCAAAATTATGGCAACAAGGAAGTCTACCCCTCACAACTATAAAGATGGAAGTGTTGTTTCTCCTAGCCTTCCACAACCAACAAGGGTTACACCACAACAATTGGAAGAAAAAAGAGAAAAGGGGCTTTGTTACAACTGTGATAACAAATACATTAAAGGTCATAAGTGTGTTGAGAAGAAATTATTTTACATTTATTGTGGAGAGGAGGAAGAAAAGTACCAATAAATGTCAAAAGAAGAGTATATACACCAGGAACCAACCCCAGAGAAAGAAGAAATCAATCTGACCATATATTGTAAAGCATTGGAAAGAATTACTACTCCTCAAACTCTTATGATAGAAGGACATATCAAGAATAAAAAGGTTCAAGAAGTGAAAGACCACATCAAGAAAGAAGAAATGAATCCGACCATATCTTGTAATGCAATGGTGGAATTACCACTCCTCAAACTATCAATATAGAAGGACATGTCAAGAAGAAAAATGTTCAAGAAGTGAAAGATCACATAGAGCATCAAGAAATGAATCCGGCCATATCTTGTAATCCATTGGAAGAAATTACCGCTCCTCAAAATCTCAATATAGAATGACATCTCAAGAAGAAAAAGATTCAAGCAATGAAATATCACATCGAGCATGAAGAACAAGTTCTCCAACTTTTAAAGGATAACACCACTTTGGTGTAGAATCAAATGAAACAACAGGCACATCAACAACACAATGAGAGAATTTTTGATGTAGGCAATTGGGTATTTTTATGGTTACATACATACAAACAAATGTCCCTCAAAAAAGCTATTTATGAGAAGGAAATGTTGGCAATACTACACGCACTTAAGAAATGGTGACCTTACCTAATGGGAAGACACTTTAAGGTAAAAACGGATCATGATAGTATTAAATACTTTTTATAACAAATACTATCCTCTGAAGAGAAACAAAAATGGGTCACAAAGATGTTGGGTTATGACTTTGAAATCATATACAAAAAAGGGAAGCAAAATGTTGTGGCAAATGCACTCTCAAGAAAGGATGAGGATGTGGAAGCATTGTTGTGCGCCATTTCTATTATCCAAATAGATTGGATAAACAAAGCAAGGTATGAATGGAAGAAGGATGAAGAAGTGTGGCCACTCATTCAAAAGTTGTAGAAGATTCCAGTTCAAACAATATCGCCAGAACTTGATGAGGAAGTAAAAGTCATATTGGAGCCTGGAGCAGTCACAGAAACAAGAACCCGACAGCTACAAAATCAATCAATTTCAGAGTATCTCATCAAGTGGAAGAACTTACCCACAAAAGATTCCACATGGGAGGACAAGAATTTTATACGGAAGTAGCAAGAACTACTCAAGCGTTGAGGACAACACTTTTTGAATGAGAGGGGCATGTTAGGTCACTATACTACCACTCTAACCCCTTATTGTTATTAGTACAACCCGCTTATTATATTGTTGTGCCCATGTAGTCCCCATATTATTATTATTGTGCCCTTACATTATTATTGTTATGTCCGCTCTGATTATATTATGACTCCTTAGACTCCTATATATAGAAGGGAGGTCTTGTCATTTGTATCATCTAAGAATTGTTCATTTGTGTAATGTAAAGGAGGTTCCCCCCTCGAAGAGGCTTATTTCTAAAGTGTTGATCTATCTTTTCTATCTTTTTGTGAGCTGGTTTCATAACATGGAATGTCAAGGGGAAGATATAATGGGGAAGGTTTGACTCCCAGATCCCAATCTCATCGGTTTTATCTGTGTGTTTATCCTCTAACCAGCAATATAATTCTAGGAAATCACAATCACACTCGGTTTCATTAATTATGTAATCCCTATCAGCTAAAGGTGTATGATATAAATCTATAGAAGGGGGAATTAAAGGATTAATGGTCTTGTCTTGGGTCTTAGTCTTAGCAGGCATGATTGTTAAATATTTATAAACAATATGGATATGCAGAGGAGGTTTACCAAGCTCAGAAGCAATAATAGTTTGTCAGGCGAAAAGGAAAAGGAAAAGGAATGTTAGTGTATGTCGCAGTCCTGGTCGCAAAAAAGTTGTGATGGGGGTCGTTGAAGGAAGCTGTAAATAGCAGAAAAAATTAGGAATGAAAGGTTGATAATGACAGGCTCGGAGTAATTTAAACATTGTGACAAAGTCTCGTTAGAAATAGCGTGGGACCGTTAGGCTGAACGATTATCCGAGAAAAAAAATCGAAATAAATGGCGAATGGTTATTTTGGCCAGAAACGTATTTAATTGGCCCAACGGTCTTGATAGGTGGCAGGCGGAGAGCACTGAAGGAAAAGTGGTAGGGCGTGGCAGAACAAATAAGGGAAAGGTAGTTTCCGGAGAGGGTAGTGGGTGGTAGTGGTATTGGTTGGGGGGTGCGAAATCACCACAATGCGCCACATAAGGGGTAGGGCCCGGCGAGAGAAACCACCTTCCAGACCTCCCCCTCTCGATTGTAAAGGCAGAATGCAAAGGGGGGTCAGAAAAAGACGAGGTAGATGGATGAAGCAGGGGATTAGATCCCAAGGTGCTCAAAGTCGCTAATCTTTAATCATAAAAGACAAAAAATATTTGTCCTTATGTGCTTTTTAATATTAGCTTTCTAGACTTAGGATAAGGACAGGTGATGAAAAATATGACATAGTTTATCCATAGCGCACACATTTCCCTTTTGAACTTAGGATAAGGGATATAAAATGAAACATTTTAAAGACATTATCTCATCATGCACATCACAGCCTTCTATGTTATCCTCAAACTTAGGATAAAATTTGTAAATGCAAATATTTAGCAAACCACCTAAACTACCTACCCTTAGCTAAACTAGTATTTTTTATTTTGAACTCTAGGGTGCACTTAGACTAGCAAACCCATTTTCTTTTTCTTTTATGCATAATGAAAAACTATCTAACATATCCCTTATTTCTCCCATTGATCCAGATTAAATAGTTGGGTCAATGTCATTTTCTACCTAACTAATGATTTGCCCATATTAAATTGTTGGATACACCTTTATTCTCTATCTAATTTACAAAAATTTAAAGGAGTTTAATCATGATTAAACTGTATGATTAAACTAAAACTAGTGATTGTGGCATTTTGAACAAGTTGCAGACAACTTTTATTTTACAGAAATGAAGCAAAAATTTTCTATGAGTAGTGGCATTCAGACTTGCAACACTTTCGATATTATTCTTTTTTTATTTTCTTTCTTTTGGTGGGGTTCAATCTTTTCTTGTTTTTCAATATTCTCGTTTTTCTCTTTATTTTTCTTCTTTATACCCTTTCTTCATTTTTTTAATTCTATTTTTTATTTTTATTTGGAGATCATTGGAAGATTGACAAGTATTTACAAAATAGGATTCCTAAGATACATCACTCAATTACCTTGAGATCCTATAAATTATAGGACACTAATAGTACGTACAAATGTTTGCAAGAGAGAACTTGGTGGAGTCGTGATGCAAGAAGGACAAGTGGTATGCTATGAATCAAGGAAATTGAATGAGCACGAACAAAGTTATCTGACACTTGATCTTGAGCTGGCAACGATTATCCACGCTTTGAAGATGTGGAGACATTATCTTCTTGGTAGGTGGTTTATCTTGATGAGTGATCACAATGGATTGAGTTATCTATTTGACTAACCAAATTTGAATGCCAGGAAAGCTAGATGGTTAGAAATTATCAGTGAATTCGACTTTGAAATTAGGTACATCAAAGGTAAAGAGAATAGGGTTACAAATGCTCTTAGCAGGAGAGTACAGTTAAATCACATAACAACTATGAGTTCATACGAGACAGATTTACATGATCAAATCTTACGGACGAGACAACAGGATGATAGGTACATGGGGGTTATACACAGATTACAGTAGGGTATAAGAGATTAGGATGGGGACTATCATCTCACAACATATGGCTTGGTGAGATTTAGGGACAAGATATATGTGGCAAACGATGGTGAGCTCAAGAAGCTTATCTTAAGGGAATTTCATGCTAATCCATATTCAGGTCACCCAGGATATCAGAAAATGTTGACAACGGTGAATAAGTTCTACTATTAGTCAAACTTGACGAAAGAAGTGGTGGAATTTGAGGCTAGGTGCTTAGATTGTCAATGGGTAAAAGCAAAGTGTAAGCATCCATGTGGATTACTACAACTAATTCTGATTCCAGAGTGGAAACGGGAGGTCATTTCTATGGATTTCATTACAGGTTTATCAAGGACATCTAGACAACATGATTCCATCATGATTGTGGTGGATTGATTCACAAAGGTAGCACACTTCATTCCAGTAAATTCTACATATTCAGCTAATGATGTAGCACAGGTCTTCATCAAAGATGTACTAAGGTTACATGGTGTACCAAAGAAAATTGTGTCAAACAGAGATGCCAAATTCATTTCTAGATTTTGGGAATATTTATTTCTAGGTTTGGGTACAGAGTTGGCCTTCAACACAACTTATCATCCACAGACAGATGGATGGACAAAGAGGGTCAACAGGATATTGGAGGATATGTTGAGGATGTATGTTATGCATCAACAGCACAAGTGGGAAGAGTATCTTCCACTGGTTGAGTCTGCTTAGAACGATGGGTACGAGGAGTCTTTGAGGATGAGTCCGTTCAAGGAATTGTATGGGCGGATTTGTAATACTCCCATCAATTGCAGTGATAAAGTGAATAGGGTGTTCATTGGGCAGGGCATGTTGGTAGAGATGGAATAGGAAATGAAGGTAATCAAGAAGAATCTTTTAATTTTAGGTATGTTATATTCTTAGAGCAATTTATTTCAATTTTCACGATTAGCACAATATCTTTTCCATATTAGAAATCACATCAGCATAATAGTTAATTGCAGATAGAACTTAAACATAAATCACAGAAGACAAGCCAAGACAAGAGGACACAAGATGTGGCGCTAGCCAGGGACAAACCTCAATGTGAGGAAACCATTGATCAATTCTTCTTATATGTTCTTCAATAGTTCAACACAGAGAGAGAGAGAGAGATAATACATTTACAACAGAAGCCAACACTTTGACTTATCTAAATAAGAGCATAGATCTTCTCTAAGAAGATGATACATGAGATCAGTTGAAGACATGATGCTTTAACTAATTCCCCAAGGTGACTCCTTCACCTATCATTGTGCTACATCTCGCCATCATGTTGCACCTCACCGTGCTGCACCATGCTGCACCCATCATCACTATGCTAGACCTCATGACCATGTTGCACTCATCATATTGTTGCACCTTATGCTTCCATTGTTGTCCCATGTTCCATTGTTGCACAATGCTGCCATAGTTGTACCATGTGCCATTGTTGCACCATGTTACTACAATTTTCCCAAGTGCCATAGCTGCATCTTGCTACTATCCAATGAGTTTGCAGCACCATGGTTTTGTTGTTGTCCCATTGTATCCTTTGCTACCATTTCATAGTTGTTGTCCTATTATGCCTTTGCTTCCATGTCATAGTTGTTGTCCTATTGTGCCTTTGCTGCCATGTCATAGCTGTTGTCCTATTATGCCTTTGCTGCCATGTCATAGTTGTTGTCCTATTGTGCCTTTGTTGTCCATGCTTGCTATGCTGTCATGCTTGCCATACTTGCCATGTTGTCCATGCTTGCCATGTTGTCCATGTTGTCCATGCTTGTTGTTCTCTCATTTTTCCCTTAGCATTCCTTTTCTGTCCCATTTACTATGTAGTTGTCCCAGGCAGTTCCTTGCTTGTTGTTGCCTAGTTATATTGTTGTAGTTGTTGTCCCTAACAATGAACCCCATAAGGACTACAGTGAGCTTTCCTTGACCAGCAGTTAGGGTGAGGCTAGAATTAGGACTCTGGTAGTTGATCTCCACTTATTGACTACGGCTAGGGATCTTTAGAATAGTCGCATAGGACTTGTGTTTAGGCCTCTCCATATAGCATCATAAACAACCCTTTCTTACACTCAAGACACCTCTACGCAGCCCTGAAATAGTCTTCCCTACCTTGGCCTCTTTTACAGCAACTCAACCCTCCATTTTTTGTGGCTAAGACCTTCTTGTTTGACTACGGTTAGGTTTGGATTAGACCAGTGTTTAAGGTTGGATTCGATCAACGTTTAGGGTTGTATTAGACCAGCATTTAGGGAACCATATGCCTACGGCTAACGAACCATAGGTATGTTTAGGATAATGTTAGGGTTGCCTTCTAGGAATGTGTTAGGGCTGCCTTAGGATAGCATTAGGCTTCTTCAAATACATAGAACCCTTCCATCGCTTCCTTGGCCTACCTTCTTTGTTGCGGCTAGGGCAGCCTCTTCCTCCAACATCTAGGGCTTCCACTCCTAGATTTCTCTTCCACTCAAACCCAAGAAAAGTGGAGACAAATAAAGATAGAAGTGTGTGTAGAAATGACTATCAAGTCACCTCTTTTTATACTAAAATGATGAGCACATGTGTGGGTTATTTGGTTGTTGGCTAACCTTGACGAATTGTCTTATAACACAAATAAATTCATAGCTCCATGAATACTTATCGGAATCGGATGATATTTAGATCAATCCTACACCTCTCGATGAGAGGGATCCAAGAAAAATATCAGCTACCATAAATAAGATGATCCACATGGAGTTTGGCCTTATGCCAATTTTAACACTCCCTCTAAACTAGGGAGAACTCCATCCGTTGATCCATCTGTCCGACTGTACTATCTCTTCCATCAGTGCCTTGCACTACTCTACTATGCTGAGCTCTACTCTACTAAACCATGATGAAGAAGAATTGATCGAGAATGTCTCATACCATTCTCTACTGACTCGAAGTCAGTTCCATATGAAGAGAGTGTATCGTACCACTCTATAATGATCCTAGATCAGTTCCAAGAGAGCGAGTCATATCACTCTTACTGACCCAAAGTTTGTTTTATTGATCCCAGATCAATATCACAAGAAAGTGTCTCAAACCACTCCTACTGATCCCAGATCAATGGAGGTCATCCTAGCATAGGGAGTATGGTAGATACAACGATGCGTCCATCTATAGTACTACTATGGTCCCTAACCCCATTTCCCTACTCATTGGCCAGATGAGAGGTACTTCCCATGAGTCCCAAACTGCATGGGTAGGATGCCTCGATAGGAGAACCATTCATCCTGTCCCTAAGTCATCACCGGGTATCACAGGGGAAGGTTGAGCCATTCACCATGTACAGTGCACCATTAGGGGAGGGTGTGTTGCCCTATGGTCGATTGTTGCTCCAGTAAGTACCCCAATCCCCCTAGAGCTCCTAAAGCTCAATGCATGCAACATGCAGGACCCTCATAAGAGGGTCTCTCGACGACTCCAAGTCGTTCGGGAAAGTCACAAATTTGACCTTTCCCGGGGGCTTTGATAAAATGTCTCCGACCTGTACATCAATCTGAATGCGATGGAGCCTCCTCGCTCATCGACATACCATATCCCAGATAAGGTAGTAACTAATGTCTATATGCTGGAGCAATCATAGAAGACAATATTCCTCAACAATTGAATCCCCCCTGGTTGACACAAAGGATTGTGGTGGTATCCATCATGTGTACAAATAGCTCACTGAAGAGCTTCCAAAACTAGGTAGCTTCACACGAGATCATACTCGTAGCTATGTATTCGGTCTCAGCGTTGCTTATAGCAATCGACTTCTGCCTCTTGCTCATCCATGATATCAAAGCATAATCCAAAGAGAACCAACACTCAGAAGCGCTCTTGCAATCCTCCACACTGCCTGCCTAGTCATCATTCAAATAATCATGCAGCTTCACATTTCCAGCAGTGTACCTCAATTCATGAGAGACTGTGCCCCAAAGATATCTCAGAAGATTCTTGGCACCAATCCAGTGAGGCTCAACCATATATGATTTCATCATGCTAACTGCAAAATATGTGTCTCGATGGAAGTTCACCAAGAACATCAACGTGAATGAGTTTATGAAACTCAGAGGTATTTCCCAAATCTAGTCCGGAATCACTACCATATAACTTCTAAAAGTTAAGATCCTCAAGGTACTCACGGGCTAACAGTTTACCATTCCACATCTGGAATTCAACTCCCTCTTACTTCTACAAATGAGAGGGTCAACACCTGTCAAAAATAGGTCGTCCTCAGAAGGTATCGGTATGAGAGGTCTATCATCCACAACTTTCGAGCAATGGTTTGGATCAGTTTCACTCCTAGTGAATCTCAGCTTCATCACACAGCTATCAATCCTCTCATACTACGCTCAGGGTGTTTTGCTTCAAGCCATAGAGGGATTTTTCCACCTGTATACATGAGACTCCTGATCATGAATCTCAAACCCCTCGGGTTGTTCCAAACCTCTGGACCTGCTACATGAGGGGAATGGTCCCCTTCTAAGATTTTCCTCTAGTACATCTCAGACATGTACCTTCATGCTTTTCTTGAATTCAGGCATCCCTCTCACCATCTGACTCACATCAGGTAGGGCCCCATAAGTAGACCTCTGATGTTATAGATGAGATATGTCAATTGACATGATCCTCAATGGACCATCCTGCAACTTGATACAAATTGGCAACACTGAACCCATGAGAAAAAGCAGCTTTGAAAATTCTATTTTCAAACACGTACCTTTCCATCGATGAGTGCCACCCTAAAACCTTTGAATTCCATTGTTATAATGGACACCGGGTTCTTCTTGTGATCAGGTACATAAAAGAGATTCTGTAAATGAATAGAGTTATCTTCATTCAATTGAGGAGTAACATGCCCTACACCCTTTCTAAGATAGGTAGCATTGACTCCAAGTATATCCCACGATTGTTTTTGTCTCTACCAAATTAGATAGAGCACCCTTCTATCCGATGAAGTGCCTTAAAGCACTACAATCAATAAGTCAGATTCCCAAAGAGTCTGAAGGAGAGGGCCAATACAAGATAATGCTTCTTTATCTTATCATAAACAACATTTGATTCTCCATACCTGGGGTTTCTTTCTTTGAAGAGTCGTCTGTTTCTGATCCAGGTGACTCCAGACACATGCAGAAGTCCAAGAGGACTCAGGAAGGGTCAAAAATCAAATTGTTTGGATTATGCTCGAACTAGGTTCATTCTAAAGATCTCTTCGCCATGATCGCAGTGGTGTGAACGGTTCATCAATCCGAGTCTGGATGAGCAAGATAGAGGCAGTCAAAGTTTTGGTTGACTTTTGTTGAATCAGCAGGATTAATGGAGACACAATTTCGAATTTATCCTGCAGATAGAATCTGGCCAACTCTGCCTGGATTCCGGGTGAAATTGTCACCTCATTAAAAAGTCTCCTTCAGTCCAAATTCCGGATTTTCAAAATGGGCATGTTGTTATATTAAAACAAAAAATTATTAAAAAAAGGGTGGCGAGCCACCAACCCCGCCACCCCAATCCGTATCAACATGGTAAAATTAGGAGGGGTGGGCCACTACCCTCGACCCCTCCCCCATACTTGGAACCCCATTTTTTTTGGGCAAGCAATGATCGTTGCATACGCGAAAAGGTGGGTCGGCCCTTAGGACACGGACCCAGCGACAAACCACTACCCGTTAAGTATGGGCCATCGTAGGATAAGGGATAGGTGAGGTGGGCTGGCTGCCCAACGTGGGCCCAACCCGACCTCCCTCCCAAAATTAATGTTTGGTTATGTAAAATGGGAGGGGGCGGGGTTTCACCAGCTGACCTCCTCCATAACAAACAAATCCATAACCACTCCACCAATAGTGCTTTTGTAAACTCCACCCAACTTTTGACGTATAAACCCAGTATTTTCCCAGTGCACCAAACCATGGATGAGCAGGATCATGCATGGAAATCGAGGCGATAATTTTTTAATTAATTTATTGCAAGTGGAACCATGACTAAGCGAAATTTCCAGGAGGGTGAAATTTTTGCAGTGTCCAAATTGGACAAATTTTATGTCGATATTACACCTCTCAGCGACATGAACCCAAGGGCACAGTTAGTTTCCTGATATGAGCAGCATATTTGCAGAGGAACTGAAGGATGGAATCTTTGAGGAATCTAGGGGGAATCTAAAAGATTCCTGGAGCCCCACAATTCCATTTCTCAGAATTCATAAATTTCACAGTTGATTTTGCACTATTTGATGCCACAAATCTGATGGTGTATTTGGATTTTCCATTTGATCATTTTATTTTTCAGCCACTTTTCTAAGTGGAGTGCAGGTGTGAGCATTCACATGGGAGAAGCCATTCCGTGAGACCAACTTCAGCAGTTTGACATCCTTTTCTTCAAATGGCCCCTGGATGTGAGGTATATGCAGTGCGTTCATGTACTTCTTTTGCTATGCATTGTGCTACACAGATCCCTGTTTGATGTTTGATGTGGGATCTTGTTTCTTACCTGTTTTCATGATTCTTGCTTGATGTGATGTGGAATCATTGTGAGATGTACTTGTAGTCATGATTCGTCATGTTTTATTTGAGATCCCTTTATCATTATGTTAATGGGATACTCATGTGTCACCATGTATGTTTGCATTGAGATCCCGTTTATGCCATTTTGGCGGGATGGTCATTATCATAATGCATGAGTTTAGGTCATACTGATAGGAGTCCTTTTTGACTGAGAGTTCATGTAGCGGAACATCTCTTAGAGCCACTCCTGCATGAGGGCATTTTCCTTCTATGATAGCAACATCACCTCTTATGTACATCATCACTATTGACAGCACTTAATGCAATAGCCTATGCCATCTTGACACCAAGGCCCGGAGACGTAGTCCCTCCTGGATTAACTTTGTTATCAACGGCTTATGTTTTCATGTGTTGATGAATGTCATGTTCCTCTTCTTGACAACATGCAGATGTATTCATTTATGTTCTTTTAAAAACGGAATCTAACATATCATGGAAGTAAAAGGTCTTGGAAGGGTATTTTGTCACACCTGAACCCGAATCAAGTGGTATCAGAGAGGTCTTTGCATGGATGTGAATTGTAGCGTGAACAATGGAACGTGTAGTGACAGAGGATGAAAAAGTGATGTACGAGACCATGCTCAAAATTTCCCAAAGGGTTGAAATAATGTATGAAACTCTACAAAAAGAGACAGAGGAAAAGGAGTGATTGCAACTTCAGTTGCGAGCCAAGGAAGAGGCCCTAGAAGAACTGAAGCACAACAAACAAAATCTTCAAATAGAGAACGTTGAATTGAAGATGCTTTTACATGAAGAGAAAGAGCAAAACAAAAGTTTGCTACGACAGTTGCAAGCTAAGGACAAGGCCTTGGAAAATTTGTAGCGTGACCCATGTGAGGTAAAAGGTAATTCTCCATCTTCATGTATGTTTCCTGATGATGATTTCATTGTTTTTGAAAATCATACCACATGAATTGGCTCCAAATTGTTGAAAAGAATGGGTTATGAAGGAAAAGGCTTGGGCATTAATGGCCAAGGCATTGTCAACCCCATGAAAGTAGAAGAATTACCCCGTCAGGCGGGACTTGGGTATGTCAGAAAGGAAGTTGGGGAATGTGTCGAGACAACTAGCGAAACAACAACAATAGATGGTGAGAAGCCCTCATCAGTTCTTTCTAAATCGATAGAGGAGGTAAAATATGTTGATTTCCTTTCGGTTTCATCTTCACATAGTATTATTTCTGTTGGAGATGTGGAAATCCCAATTACAAGGACAAACATGAGGCTCCTTACCAGGACGAGGCACGAGGAGGAAAAAGAACTTGGTGTTAATAACCAAGACAGGAATCAACCATTGGAGGTTGTGCAAAGACCTCAATTTACAAGCTTGAGATACACTGAAGGAGAATGCTCAAAGGTGTCAAATTCTTCCGAGACATCGTCGAGGAAAGAGAATGATGGGAATACATCCCCATCATCCCATGGCAGTGCCCATTGTAGGGAAAGAGCTGAGGCAAGCTCTCATCGCCATACTTACACTAGAGACGAAAAGGAAAGGTATAACCACTCTCGACATTCGAATGTTTATTTCGATTAGAATCACGTTGTTAAAGATGGACATAAAACATGGCATCGAAAAACATGTACCTTTTGTGGATTACATAACCATACATTTTCTAAGTGTTGGAAAAGAATGGAAGCACACAAAAGGATGAGGCATGAAAGACCCTCTCAACAACAGGTAAAGAAACATATTAAGCAGATATGGAGGAGGAAGATGTATTGCAGTCATTGCGATAGAAGTGGCCATCAAAGAGCCACATGTTGGAGGCTCCAGCCATAGTAGCGCCTTAAAGACAAAGTGTCGGTGCATGAACCAAGTGAAGCAGTTGTTCAACCATCAAATGCGCCATAAGGAGGCAACACATTCACCTTCATAAATGAAAAATGGTTTCTAGATGTTAGAGTTTCATGGTCGTGCTTTTGTAAATCATTTGTTGTGCTTTAAAATGTAAAAGTGATGATGTGTTTTCTATCACTTGTTTAGCAACAATGATGTCTGGTCTTATTTTGAGTTGCACGATAAACGGTACAAGTGATGTTGTGTTTCCATCACTTGTCAAAACAATAGTGTTTGGCCTTACTTTTGTAAATCATGTGTTGCAGTGATGACGAGTTTTCCATCACTTGTTGAAGCAACAATGATATGTGAGCCTTATTTTCATAGTTAGGGTATTGTTTCCATTTTTTATGTAAACTTGACCACCGAGTATGTGTTATAAACTCATGGAAAGTATGGGATGCTTGGGTCATTAGTTGGTCATGTAAGTCAAGCAAGTAATTTGCAAAACAATGTACTATAGGTTGCAGAGGTTGTAGGTGTCGGCTCATCACTTAAGGCTCCGAAGAAAAAAGGTGAAGGAGATGGAAGCAAGGCCTTTCAGGACACTTGTGATGCAGACAAGGTATAGAAAAGTTGTAGGTTATTTCGAGGAAAAGAAAACCTCCTCAATGGGGAGGATTGATCCAGGTGGCTCCAGACACATGCAGAAGTCCAGGAGGACTCAGGAAGGGCCAAAAATCAAAGTGTTTGGATTATGCTTGAACTAGGTTCATGTTAAATATCTCGTCGTTGTGATCGCAGTGGTGTGAACGGTTCATCAATCCGAGTCCGGATGAGGAAGATAGAGGCAGTCAAGGTTTTGGTTGACTTTTGCTGAGTCGGCAGGATTAATGGAGACACAATTTGGAATTTTTACGACAGATGGAATCCGGCAAACTCTGGCCAGATTCTAGGCAAAATTGTTGCCTCGTTACAAAGTCTCCTTCAGTCCAAATTTCGGATTTTCAAAAATGGACATGTTGTTATATTAAAACAAAAAAAATATTAAAAAAGGGTGGAGGGCCACCAACCCCGCCACCCCAATCCATATCAACATGGTAAAATTAGGAGGGGTGGGCCACTACCCCTAAACCCTCCCCCCATACTTGGAACCCCATTGTTTTTGGGTGAGGAATGACCGTTGTGTACGCGAAAAGGTGGGTCGGCCCTTGGGGCATAGACCCAACCTCAAACCACCGCCCGTTAAGTATGGGCCACCATAGGATAAGGGACAGGTGATGTGGGCGGGCCACCCAAGGTGGGCCAGCCCGACCTCCCTCCCAAAATTAATGTTTGGTTATGTAAAATGGGAGGGGACGGCATTTAACCACCTGATCTCCTCCATAACAAACGGATCCATAACCACTCCACCAACGGTGCTTTTGTAAACTCCGCCCAACTTTTGACATATAAACCCAGTATTTTCCCAGTGCACCCAAGCATGGAGGAGTAGGAGCGCGCATGGAAATCGAGGTGATAATTTTTTAATTAATTTATTGCAGGTGGAAACATGATTAAGCAAAATCTCCAGGAGGGTGAAATTTTTGCAGTGTCCAAATTGGACAAATTTTATGTCGATCTTACACCTCTCAGTGACATGAACCCGATGGCGTAGTTAGTTTCCTAATATGAGTAGCAGATTTGCAGAGGACCTAGAGGAGGGAACTTTTGAGGAATCTAGGGGGAATCTAAAAGATTCCTTGAGCCCCAAAATTCCATTTCTCAGAATTCAGAAATTTCACAGTCGATTTTGCACTATTCGACGCCACAAATCTGATGTTGTATTCAGATTTCCCATTTGATCATTTTATTTTTTGGACATTTTTCTAAGTGAAGTGCAGGTGTGAGCATTCATGTGAGAGCATCCATTCCATGAGATTCGACACCATGAGATTGATGGTGCGACCAGCTTCAGCAGTTTGACATCCTTTTCTTCAGATGGCCCCTCGATGTGAGGTATATGCAGTGCGTTCATGTACTTCTTTTGCTATGCATTGTGCTACACATATCCCTATTTGATGTTTGATGTGGGATCTTGTTTCTTACTTGTTTTCATGATTCTTTCTTGATGTGATGCAGAATCATTTGTGAGATGTACTTATTGTCATGATTCGTCATGTTTTATTTGAGGTCCCTTTGTCGTTATGTTGATGGGATACTCATGTGTCACCATGTATGTTTGCATTGAGATCCCATTTATGCCATGTTGGTGGGATGCTCATTATCATCATGCATGAGTTTAGGTCATACTGATAGGAGTCCTTTTTGACTGAGGGTTCCTGTAGCAGAACATCTCTTGGAGCCACTCCTGCGTGAGGGAATTTTCCTTGTATGATAGCGACATCACCTCTTATGTACATCATCACTATTGACATCACTTAATGCAGCGGCCTACACCATCTTGACACCGGGGCCCAAAGACGTAGTCCCTCCTGGACGAACTCCGTTATCAACATCTTATGTTTTCATGTGTTGATGAATGCCATGTTCCTCTTCTTTATACCATGCAGATGTATTCAATTATGTTCCTTTAAAAATGCAATCTAACACATCACAAAAGTAAAAGGTCTTGGAAGGGTCCTTTGTCACACCGGGACCCGGATCAGTTTCCTTGATGTCCTGCATTACCTGTCACTCCTTCGATCATTCAATATGTCCCTGGAATGATTGTTATTTTCATCAAGAGATGTGTCCCTGCCATTCAGACACTCCTTCTCATAATGGTCAAACTTATTACAAACAAGGCATATGTCTTTCTTTCCACCCTTAGATCTGAACTTCCCATTGAAGTGATCTTTAGGTAGGTCATCAGAAGCTTCCATTGCGCCATTTTGATAATGTTCTCTGGTTCGACTTCACCCTTGGTGAATTTGAAGAGGGGTGAGGGACCCATTGATCCTTTTTTCCTTTCCCAATTGTCTTTGGTGATTTCTCTTTCACTCTTGCTTGGGCATTGTCTTCACCTTAGCTCTGATAGCATGTTAATTTTAGGTATGTTCAATGCTTAGAGCAATTTATTTCAATTTTCACAGTTAGCTCAATATCTTTTCCAGATTATCAATCGCATCAACATAATAGTAAATTGCAAATAGAACATAAACATAAATCACAGAAGACAAGCCAATACAAGAGGACACAAGATGTGGCATTAGCCAGGGACAAACCCCAATGTGGGCAAACCCTTGATTAATTCTTCTTATATGTTCTTCAATAGTTCAGTAGAGAGAGAGAGATAGAGATAGGACATTTACAACAGAAGCCAGCACTTTGACTTATCTAAATAATAGCATAGATCATCTCTAAGAAGATGATACATGAGATCAGTTGAAGATATGCTGCTTCAATTGATTCTCCAAGGTGACTCCTTCACCTATCATTGTGCTGCATCTCGTCATCATGTTGCACCTCACCGTGTTGAACCGTGCTGCACCCATCATCACTATGTTGGACCTCATGACCATGATGCACTCATCATATTGTTGTGCCTTATGCTACCATTGTTGTCCCATGTGCCATTGTTGCACCATGCTGCCATATCTATGTCATGTGCCATTGTTGCACCATGTTACTACAGTTGTCCCAAGTTCCATAGTTGCACCTTGCTACTGTCCAATGAGTTTGCAGCACCATGGATTTGTTGTTGTCCCTTTGTAGCCTTTGCTGCCATGTCACAATTGTTGTCCTATTGTGCCTTTACTTCCATGTCGTAGTTGTTGTCCTATTGTGCCTTTGTTGCCATGTAATATCTAATATCCTATTGTGCCTTTGCTGCCATGTCATAGCTATTGTCCTATTGTGCCTTTGTTGTCCATGCTTGTTATGATGTAATGTTTGCCATGCTTGCCATGCTTTCCATGCTTGCCATGCTTGCCATGCTTGCCATGATGTCCATGCTTTCCAGGCTTTCCATGTTGTCCATGCTTTCCATGTTGTCCATGCTTGTTGATGTCCCATTTTTGCCTTGGAATTCCTTTGTTGTCCCATTTACTATGCAGTTGTCCCATGCAGCTCCATGCTTGTTGCTGCCTAGTTATGTTGTCGTAGCTATTGTCCCTGACAGTCAACCCCATAAGAACTGCAACCAGCTTTCCTTGACCAGCAGTTAGGGTGAGGCTAGAATTAGGACTCTGGTAGTTCATCTCCACTTATTGACTGCAACTAGGGATCTTTAGAACAACAACATAGGACCTGTGTTTAGGCCTCTCCATATAGCATCATAAGCAGCCCTTTCTTGCACTCAAGACTTCTCTATGCAACCCTGAAACAATCTGCCCTACCTCGACCTCTTTTACAACAACTCGACCCTCCGTTTGTCGTGGCTAAGACCTTCTTATTTGACTGTGGTTAAGGTTGGATTAGACTAGCGTTTAGGGTTGGATTATATCAACGTTTAGGGTTGTATTAGACCAACGTTTAGGGCACAATATGCCTATGGCTAGGGCACCATAGGTGTGTTTAGGATAGCCTTAGGGATGCCTTCTAGGACTACGTTAGGGTTGCCTTAGGATAGTGTTAGGCTTCTTCCAACGCATAGAACCCTTCCATCACTTCGTTGGCCTGCCTAATTTGTTGCAGCTAGGGAATCCTCTTTTCCTCCAACATCGAGGGCTTCCACTCCTAGATTTCTCTTCCACTAAAACCCAAGACAAGTGGAGAGAAATCAAAATAAAAGTGTGTGTAGAATGACTATCAAGTCACCTCTTTTTATACTAAAATGTTGATCACATGTGTGGGTTATTTGGTTGTTGGCCGACCTTGACGAATTGTCTTACAACACAAATAAATTCATAACTCCATGAATACTTATCGGAATCGGATGATATTTAGATCAATCCTACACCTCTCGATGAGAGGGATCCAAGAAAAATATCAGTTGCCATAAATAATATAATCCACGTGGATTTTGGCCCTAGTTGCCAATTTTAACAGAATCTGAAGGTAGCATAGGACAAACAAAAAAGTCATGCAAATCAGAACAAGATGTTTAAGGAGTTTCAAGTAGGAGAACAAGTGTACTTGTGTATCAAGCCCAAGAAGAGCTCCTTGATGATTGGATCATGTGCCAAGCTGGCACCTCAATTTTGTCGACCTTTTATGATTATTGAGAGGATTGGACCAACAGCCTATCAGCTTTCACTTCCTCCGACAGTGAAATTCCATGATATTTTTCATATGTCATTTCTTAAAAAATATGTTAAAGATGTTGATCATGTGATTGACTGGTTCGTATTGTAGGTGGAACCACAAGGCGAATTGCAACTGAAACCTCAATGCATTTTGCAAACAAATATGCTCATGCTCTGGAACCGAGCAATCAAGTAGGTTAAAGTGTAATGGAAGCACTTTGGGCTCGATGAAGCTACATGGGAGATGGTGGATTAGATATAGGTTATGTATCCTTCTCTATTCGCTAGTTGAGAGATTGTTTTTGGCATATGTTTTGGTGTGATGTTTTGGTATATGTATATATTTATATGGATGTAAATACCACCATGAGATGTGTTATAAAGCTTGAATAAGCGGTATGGGTATCATGTTGGTATAGTTGTCATGTTTTTATGTTTCTCAATGATCTAGGTGGATATTGGTGGCCACCCGTGAAGTCCTTGGACCCCCACCATTGTTCCTTTCAGCGCTTCAGTTTCCTTAATTGTAGCACAATTTACTATTTCTAGCAGTTTTTTCAGGTCCTGAAATTCCGAAGCCATTTTGAGGCCCTAAACGACATTTTTTGGGAAAATTGGGAGTAAAATGGGTCCACCCAAGTTTCTCTTCCCAAAGTTGTATTTCTCGAATAGATCTTTCTAACGAGATATTGTGCGCATCAAACGGAGATCGTATGCCAAAGTTACGACCCCGAGAAGTTGATGTACCAATTTACCCAAACGGGGCCCACAATTTGGCGTTTCATCTTCTAAGGTTAGGTTTTTGGATGTTTAGGGTTTTCCATTGTTTCTCAACAATAAATAGGCCTTCGAGCCTCATTGTAACACAGTTCAGAGGCATGTAGCCGCCACATCTCTTCTCATAGATAAGCTACCACTGCCCTAGCTGGTTTATTTCCATTTCTGTTTGTAAGCATATTTCAATATTTCACATTAATGAAATGAAGTATTATTTCCGCTGCATCTCTATGTTTATGGTTATCTCTATAATTTGTTGCATTATTGTTTAAATCCGGATCATTCAAGTTGATTTTCTTCTCAATAGGATGATCATTGTAAATACTGCATCGAGCTAAGTTATAAAGCTCCATGGGTAGTATGTTTTGATTTTCAGCAGTCTTGCTAGTTGTAGGTGTCATTGAACACTGAGGACAGTGTTCCTCCAAGGGAAAGGGTTCTGTAATAGCCCTGGTAAAAAATCCATGTAATAAATTTAATAAAGGAAAAATAATAACCATGGTCATAGGACACGCATTCCAGACCGGATGTTGGGAAAAAATATAGTGATCGGGATCACTTGTGATTAATTAATGGCTACGAAAATTGGCAAAGGCAACGACAAAGGCTTTGGAAAGGAAAATTGGCAGTAATTGGCATTTTATTTATGAAAATAATGGAAACTAGGAGAAAAGGAAGGTGAAAGGTCACATGTTGTATGTGAGGAGGAAAATAAGGGAAAATAATGGAAAATGAAGAAAATAGAGGCATCATTAACAAAAAGGATTCTAAGGATTAGTTGACAGACTTTTGTCAATTTTAGCTTGGATCTCTCTCTCTATATTCTCTCTCTCTCAGATACTTGGGCACTTAGAATTTTTTTGGAGCACTCTTGGAGGAGTGTAGCATACTTGGGATTTGGAGCAAGAAGGAAAAGGAAGAGCAGCAAAGTGCAAGAGGGCATCGGAATTGACAACTACAATGAGTTTTGCTTATAGGTACCGAGTTGTATATATGTTTTCCTTGCTAGTTTTGACATGCATGGCATATAGATGTGGTTTCTTGGTCATGATCTCTCATTGACATGGAGGATTGCCTAGATGTATGGTGGATTTTCCTAGCCTTTCCTTTTCTTGGATAGCCATGGTGTTGTGGGTGTCTTTCCTTTTGTTTTCTGGTTGGTTCTCATGTTCCTTATGGTTGTGGGTTGAGTTACTAGTTCCTAGAAGCCTTGGATGGACAAATGCTCTGGAAGCCCTATAACAGCTTAGGTTGGGTTGCTAGTCCGGGAAGCCTTGGTTAGAAAAATGCTCTAGAGGCCCTTGGTGAGTTGAGTTACTAGTCCTGGAAGCTCTGGTTGGACAAACACTTTGGAAGCCTAACGACAGTTGTGGGTTGAGTTACTAGTCTTGGAAGCCCTGGTTGGAACAAATGCTCTAGATCTTGAACAACTTGGGTAGAGACCAATATGGTGATATTTGTTGATGTCCGACCATGAGGTGGAATCATTGGTTAAGGGTTGAGGTGGTTTGGCCTCTAGAAGCCATAGTTTGGTTTTGCTTGAATTGTTTCGTGAGATCCCACATTCATGCTTGGAATATGACACGAGGGTGATTGGCTAAAATAAAGATTTGGTTCAACCAATCTATGATCAGGTGATACGTGGAAGTCCTAGCCATGGTTTCATTTTGCATATGTTAATAAGACCTTATTTCCTCTTGTATTGATGGGTAAATATACTTGTTCATGTGTGCATTTTATGGTTGTTTTATCTTTGTTATTTCTGTTGAATATATGTTGGTTAAGAGGATGTTTTATGACAACCTTGATTATCCAAGTGGATCTCCAAACACGAGTGGCATGGAAAAGGCTCAAAATTCAAAGTGGCAGAAAGATAATTAACTTGACATCAGATTGAATTGTTCGTCGCCCTGATTCCATTGGTGTGAACGACACTCCAATCTGAGTCCGGATGAAGAGGATAGAGGCATTCAAAGTTCAGTTGAATTTTGCTCACTGGGTAGGATTAATGAAGACACAAATTGAATTTTTTCCGGCAGATGGAATTTGGCCAACTCCGGCCAGATTCCGGGCGAAATTGTCCCCTGGTTAAAATGACTCCTTCAGTCAAAATATGAATTTTCAAAAATGACCTTGTTGTTTTATTTAACAAAAAAAATATTAAAAAAAGGGGTGGCAATACGCCAACTCCCCCACCCCAATCCTATCCATAATGTATTGGTGGAGGGGCGGGCCACTACCCCTAGCCCCTCCCACGGAACTATTGAAACAACACAGTAAAGGTGGCATGGCCCTTGGGGCGTGGACCCAACCTAAACCCTCCACCTATTAATAAAGGATATGACATAAGAAGAGGGGATAGATGAGGTCGGCGGGCCGCCCAAGGTGGGCCCAGCCCGACCTCCCTTCCCATTAATAAATTTTTGTTATGTAAAAAAAGGAGGAGGCGGGGTTTGACTGCCTGACCACCTCCATAACAAACAAATATTAAACCAACTCTGCCCAATGGATTTCTTCTGAAGTCTGCCACCATTTTTTATTTAAATTCAGTTTATTAGTGCGCCCAGGCAAAGGAGGGGGCGCATGTAGTTCGAGGCAAATTTTTGCAGGTGGGCCAGATTTTCACTTTGTCAGATTTTGATAAATTTGATATGGTTTCAGCATTTCTCGACGCCACGAATGCAATGGCGTTGTTTGTTATCCATCAGAGTTCTACATTTTTTGGCCATTTTTCAGTATGGAGGTATAAACTCCTTTTTGTAATTGATGCTTGTACTCTTCTTTCTCATGCCACTTAATGAATGAAGGCCCCCCCATTGATTGAGCAGGGCCCGGAGACGTAGTCCAAGTCAGACGAACTCCATTATCAATTTTTGTTGTCTTCTTTCATGCTTTATGTGTTTCTCCTCTTCTCTCATGTGCACATTAAATTTTTTTTTAAGCTACAATTTATGCATGTAATTCTTTAATACATCTATAAGCAAAATATTTTGGATCAAGTGGTATCAGAGCAAGTCTTTGTAGATATGAATTACATGTTTGTATGATAACAAGAAAGAGGCTCCGAAGAGGCGAAGGGAAACTAAAGTCTTTCGATCCCGAAGCGGGGCATGCACATCGAAGGAGGAACATGGCAGATGAAGAGGCTCATCATGAAGAGGAGCGTAATTTCCACAAAACCTTTTATACAATGGTAGAAAATGTCGGTCAAATGCTTTCAAGGTTGGACAAAGCAGAAGAGAGAAATCTAGAAGAACAAGGTTCAGTGCATGGAAATGGTGGAGAAGAACCCCCTCCTTTTCCCTCCACGAGTGAAAGTTCTTCTTCCTCTCATCACCATCATCATAGAATTTCAAGGGATGCATCTAAGAAACCTTTCTTTAAATTAGATTTCAAATTTGATCTTCCCATGTTTAACGGTGAAAGTAATGCAGAAAAACTTAACAATTGGATTAGGAAGATTGAAATCTACTGCATGATTCAGCAAATCGAAGAGGACGAGGCAAAGATTCAACTGGCCTCTCTTCGGCTAAGTAGCATTGCTCTCGTCTGGTGGGAGAGAAAATTGTGAATTAGTAAGAGTGTGGGTAATATTCTTTCCTTATGGCCTAGTTTCATTCCTGCATTAAAGGAACAATTTTATCCCTTGGGTTATAAACAAAAAGCCTTAATGGATTGGCAATACTTAAGGCAAGGAAAAGGTCAGGATGTTCAAAGCTTTACAGAGGAATTTAGAAAACAAGCACTTAATTTGGGCATTGCAATTGACTCACCTGAAGTAGTAAGTAAGTATATCAGATCATTACATAGTTACCTTAGAAATTCATTATTATTGTTTGAACCAACTACTATTGTCTCAGCCAGTGTAAAGGCCATCCATCTTGACAACAAGGGAAAAAATGAAAGAGATGATCATTTCAAGAAACCACCTTTCAAACCTCCAAATGAAAAACCCAAAGTGAAAGGAAAAAGAAAGGAGAAGAGGACGACATCAACCAAGAAAGATGAAGGAGAAAGGCCTTATTGCACTCACTACAAAAAGGAAGGTCATGACGATGATCATTGTTGGAAATTGTACCTGGAAAAGAGACCAAAGAAGTATGGAGGAAAAGGCAAGCAAAAGACAATGGCAACTGTGCAGCAAGACCTTGGATCCGATTCAGGAGATGAAGCATTGATCACAGCAGCAGGAACAAAAGGTACTCTTACACCTCATGTTAATTATGAATCACATGAAGGCACTAGTTCAATAGATGAGTCTCTTCCTAATGAACGAAAGAAAATTGAGCTATTTCATATCAGAGTTATCATAAATCATACAAAAGTGGAAACTCTATTTGATACCAGATCCCAAGCAAACCTAATTTCAGAGTCCTTGGTAAAGAAGCTAGGCTTAGAAACCCAACCACATCCAAAACCTTACCCACTTGGATGGATACATGATAAAGCAAAACTGAATGTAATTAAGTAGTGCAAGGTCAAATTTGTGATCGCTTCTAAGTAAGTGGATGAGGTAAAACTTGATGTGATACCATTGGATATATGTGGCATGGTGTTAGGGAGTCCATATCTATATGATATAAAGGAAATCTTCCTCCATCATGAAAACAAATACCAAATCAAAAAAAATGGGGTAGAATATATTATAAGGGCTCATCAAACTAAAATCAATGCTAGCCTTGTAAGTGCATAACAAATGAAGAGGTTGGTAAATTCCAGTAAGGGTTGCATGCTTATGGTTGTAAGGGGAAAAGATGTATAATTATCTGATTCTTTCCAGGGTTGTGATCATGTGCATAAAAAGGAATTATGTGAATTAATTTCCAACTATGATGAGATGTTTCAGGAACCAAGGGGATTACCTCCGAAGAGGGAAATCCAACATGAGATCCATCTGCAGCATGACGCTCCTTTACCAAATATTGGCATGTACAGGATGTCGACCATTGAGATGGAGGAGATTAAAAAGCAGGTGCAAGAACTCTTGAACCAAGGGGTCATCAGACTGAGCACTTCTCCATGCGGCTCATCAATTGTCTTAATGTCGAAGAAAGATGGCACATGGAGGATATGTGTGGATTATCGAGCACTAAACAAAATCACAGTGAAAAATTGTTACCCTCTTCCCTGCATTGATCACTTATTAGATCAGTTAAAGAATGCTATCTATTTCACCAAATTAGATTTGTGTAGTGGTTATCACCAGGTCCGAATTACAGAGCAGGATGTGTGGAAAACTGCCTTCAAGACCAAACAGGGGTTGTTCGAAAGGATGGTGATGCCATTCGGACTTTGCAACACTACAGCCACTTTCATGAGGGTCATGAATGATCTCTTTAGGCCTTGCATTGATGAATTTGTTCTTGTATATCTAGATGATATTCTTATCTTTAGTAAATTTTGGAAGGAACATGTATGCCATGTGAAGAAAGTGCTTGATGTATTGAGAAAAGAAAAAATTTATGTAAAATTGTCAAAGTGTGAGTTTGGGAAAACCTCTTTGGTTTACCTAGGTCATATTGTTGTTCATGGTCAGTTAAAAATTGATCCTTCTAAAGTTGAAGCAATTGTAAATTGGCCTAAGCCTACTAGTGTAACCGAGGTTCGCAGCTTTTTGGGTGCAGTACAGTATTGGAGGAGATTTATTGTGAATTTCTCTATTATTGTAGCACCTTTACACACATTGACAAGTGTAAAGCAAGTCTTTCAATGGGGAGGAAAGCAATAGAAGTCCTTCGAAACATTGAAAGAAAAGATCAGCATCGCACCGACCTTGGCCTTACCAGATCTCCAACAACCATTCAAGATCGAGACAGACACCAATGGATATGCCATGGGAGTTGTACTGATGCAGCAAAAGAAGCCGATATGTTACCATTCAGAGAAATTCTCTCAAGCTATGATAAAATGGCCCACTTATGACAAGGAGTTATATGCCTTGGTCCAGAGTGTGAAAAAGTGGAAACACTACCTGATCGGCAAGGAGACCATCATTAATACAGATCATCAACCCTTGCAGTATCTTTAGTCACAAACCAAGTTGCAACAATCTCGTCATTTCAAGTGGATGGGTTTTCTTCAATGGTTTCATCTGGTAATAAATTATAAGAAGGGCACTAGCAACAAAGTGGTCAATATGCTATCTCGCCCTCCTATTTCTCCTTCTGTTATTTTGCATAATGGTTCGTTATATTTTGAAAGTTATGTTGAACCATATGCTAACGATGATGACTTTAAGGAGATTTATGAAAACTAACCCATGGTTCACAGGCAGACAACTATCACTTGCAGGGGAATTTGTTGTATCACCTTGGCAAATTGTGCATACCCACAGGAGAAAGGGTACACGTAATTCGGGAGGCCCACACCTCCCTTGTGTCTAGTCATTTTGGTGTTAAAAAAACTGTGTCATGGACAAAGATTTTGTTTTTGGCCTCATATGAAGAAAATTGTGACTTGTTATGTAAAGGGATGTGTGATGTGTTCTGTTTCAAAGCCCTCTAATAGAAAACTCGGGCTCTACACACCACTCCTTATTCCGAGCCGTCCATGGAAAGTGTGTCGATGGATTTTGTAGGAGGTTTTCCTTTGTCTAGAAAAAGTCACGACTATTTGTATGTTGTCGTTGACCGTTTTAGTAAGATGTGTATTTCAATGCCTTGTAAAAAGCAGATCACTACAAAGCAGATTGCTTATCTTTTCTTTCAACATTTTTGGGTCCATTTTGGGTTGCCCACATCGATTGTGTCAGATCGGGACTCTTGCTTTCTCAGAGAGTTTTGGACCAGCTTGTGGAAGATGATGGACACCAAGTTGAAAATAAGCACGACATTTCATCCACAGACTGACGGAAAGACAGAGGTTGTCAACCGCACCATGGTACACTTGTTGTGAGGCTATTGTGGGAAACATCCCAAGTTGTGAGATGAGCATCTTCCATATGTGCAACATTCCTATAATCGATCAGTACACTCATCTACACATCGTTCACCATTTGAGACATGTTTTGGCTACCTGCCAAAATATCCTTTTGATATGGTCTTTGGAAGGGAAGATGACTCCAGTGGACGTGATGACAGGGACAAAGCGCAATGATTCACTTAGCGGATCCAGTTGATTCACCAAGCAGTACAGGAGCAGTTGGAGAAAAGTCAAGCCCGGTAAAAGGCTCGACATGACAAACACCGAGTCGACCACCAATTTCAAGTGGGTGACAAAGTGTGGTTCCATATCAGCAAGGACAGGATGAAGGGATAAGGGAAGAAGTTGTGACCAATCTAGTATAGTCCATTCACCATCTTGGAGAAGATTGGAAACAATGCCTTCCATTTTGATTTGTCGATATATATGCAAATGTACTCTATAGTGAATGTGGAAAACTCAAATTTGTATGAGCCACCATTGGTTATGGACACCGAAGAGGTGGGCATAGTTCCTACAGTTGATGACTTTGCACCAGAGTATCTCGATGAGTTACCTGAAGACATCATCCTTGACAGAAGAACTAAGACTTCACGATGAGGAGATGTGGAATACCTTCGAGTTGGTTTCAAGGGGATGCACCCTAGTAAGGCAAAATGGCTGGAAAAAGAAAGAGTGAGAGAACAATTCCCTCACTTACCAATTGCATGATAAATATTTTGGTGGTCCAAAAGCTCCTCAATGGGGAGGATTGATCCAGGTGGATCTCCAGACACCAGTGGCATGGAAAAGGCTCAAAATTCAAAGTGGCAGAAAAACGATTAACTTGACATCAGATCGAAGTGCTCGTTGCCTTGATTCTAATGATGTGAACGACACTCCAATCTGAGTCCAGATGAGGAAGATAGAGGATGTTAAAGTTCGGTTAACTTTTGCTGACTGGGCAAGATTAATGAAGACACAAATTGGATCCGGCCAACTCCAACCAGATTCCGGGTGAAATTGTCGCCTGGTTAAAATGACTCCTTTGGCCAAAATCCAAATTTTCAAAAATGACCATGTTGTTTTATTTAACAAAAAAATATTAAAAAGAGGGGTAGCTGGCCACCAACCCTGCCACCCCAATCCCATCCATAATGTATTAGTGGAGGGGCGGGCCAATGCCCCTGGCCCCTCCCAAGAAACTATTGAAATGATGTAGTAAAGGTGGGACAGCCCTTGGGGCGTGGACCCAAACTAAACCCTCTACCTATTAATAAGGATACGACATAAGAAGAGGGGGTAGGTGAGGTGGGCAGGCCACCCAGGGCAGGCCCAACTTGACCTCCCTTCCCATTAAGAAATTTTTGTTATGTAAAAAAAGGAGGAGGCGGGGTTTGACCACCCACCTCCTTCGTAACAAACGAATCTTAAACCAACTCCGTCAAACGGATTTCTTGTGAAGTCCTCCACCATTTTTTTATTTAAATTTAGTTTATCAGTGCCCCCAGGTAGAGGAGGGAGCGCATGTAGTTCGAGGCATATTTTTGCAGGTGGGCCAGATTTTCACTTTGTCAAATTTTGACAAATTTTTTATGGTTTCAGCATTTCTCGATGCCACGAACGCAATGGCGTTGTCTGTTTCTCCATCAGAATTCTTTATTTTTCGGCCATTTTTCAGTATGGAGGTATAAACTCCTTTTTGTAACTAATGCTTGTACTCTTCTTTCTCATGCCACTTAATGAATGAAGGCCTCCCCATTGATCGAGCAGGGCCGGAAGACGTAGTCCAAGTCGGACAAACTCTGTTATCAAGTTTTGTTGTCTTCTTTCATGCTTTATGTGTTTCTCCTCTTCTCTCATGTGCACATTAAATTTATGTGTTTAAGCTACAATTTATGCATATAATTCTTTAATACATTTATAAGCAAAAGATTTTGGATCACTTGATGTATGGATCTTGTTGTAGCTTATATTGTGTTTAAGCTTATTATTCATTTTTATCACAATGTGTGGTCTAAAAATCATTGCAGGGGTTCAACCTTAATGAGGCTCTCTTATCTGCAAAGTCTAAAAGAAATGAAGCATTTTATTTATTATATATTAGAATCACAAAGGAAACAATTCTTAAATAATCAGCCATGTGATAAAGTCAAATCGCAATATAAATAGTTATATGGAGCGGGTCCTGTTATATATGTGTGTGTGTGTTAGCGATGTGATTAGATCGCAATCGCAAAAATTGCAGCGGCAGTTATATGAAATCACCCCTGGCCAGACCCGAAAGGTATATACATCATTGTTTAAAGTCCCGTCGGGTCCGCCGCACCGCAGAGCTATGGAAGATGGGTTCCACCGATTGCAACTTGCGATGGCAGACCCGAAATATCTATATATATATATATATTTGTAAAGTCCTGGCGGGTCTGCTATATCGAAAAGCCTTTCATATACATTATGGTTACGCATTTTTATATGTATTTCTATTATAAAGGATTATAATAGAAATAAGCGCTGAACAGGCTGGACATGAAGCATATATATACTA
>APFE031180634.1:540-29749 GCA_000404065.3 Pinus taeda | reverse complement strand
CCGGTTTTGGGATCTAGGGGAAAATCTCTGTGTATATGTGTTTTATGTGTTATGATCTCGCATTGTTTATTTTCTGTGTTTTAGAATTCTTATGCAAGTAATTTCTTTACGGGGTTAAAACCTACATGGACAACAATATATTGAGCCATCTATCATTGCAAAAGAGGCTATCTTATGTAAAAAGAAAGCTGATAAAGAGATTGTATATCATTGCATTGAAGAACATAATGATGCCCATGGATGAAAGGTAAATAATCTATTTGAAGTTGATCATATGTCGTATAGTAATGTGAAAAAATTCTTTTTATTCCTGAGGTTAGAATTAGAAATTATTTTCAATCAAAGCTTAGAGATGAAAATTGGAGACATGAAAGTGACATAGATCATTTTCTTAAAGATGTTGTTGATTGTTATGTTGAACATATTATCCCAACAGAAGGTTTAATCGAGCAAGAACCTTCATACATAGAGAATTTCTTTTTTAGAGCTGATCAAGAACATATTCTTTCTTTTGAAGATCCTGTGGCAGATTACATGGAAGAATTTATCAGCAGTCTACACATATCATTTTGCGGATATACTCTTAATTTTTGTTGTGAGATGCTTTTATGCATAATTTATTTTCTGTTCAGGATGAATTGCATTTTCAAGATTCACTAGCAAAATGGTTCTAGGTTAAGCACCCAAATGCTAACCTGGTACCATTGGAAGATTGACTTCACCTAATGGAGATCAATCATGTGCATATGTATGAACTTGTACATAAATAAGCTTAGGTGTTAAGCATTTGGTTTCCAGTTGCAGTTCTTCAGTTTAATCATTAGTTGATGAATAAAGGTGACTTTCCTAGTTGGAAACTGGTTTGCAGAGGTTTCAGACTTCAAGATTGTCAGATTCCAGTTTGTCAAATTTCAGGGTTTTTGCAGTTTTGGACTCCATGCCCAACTAAGGCTATTGATCTACGATTCTCAATATTTTGCTATCAAAGTGCAAGCATCTTATCACTGCAAATATCGATGTGGGATCACTGTAAAAAAATTTCGCACAATTAAGCTTGGCGAAGCAATATATGACTCCATGCCCAATGGATAAGGCAACTAATCTATGGCTCTTAGTGCTTATGTGGCAAAAGCACTATCCCCAGTTGGAGCCAGATGTTGTAGCTTATATTGTGTTTAAGCTTATTATTCATTTTTATCACAATGTCTGGTCTAAAAATCATTGCAGGGGTTTAACCTTAATGAGGCTCTCTTATCCGAAAATTCTAAAAGAAATGAAGCATTTTATTTATTATATATTAAAATCACAAAGGAAACAATTGTTAAAGAATCGGCCATGCGATCAAGTCAAATCGCAAAATAGATAGTAATATGGAGCGGGTCCCATTATATATATATATATGTGTGTGTGTGTGTGTGTGTGTGTGTGTGTGTGTGTTAGCGATGCGATTAGATCGCAATCGCAAAAAGCGCAACGACAGTTATATGAAATCACTCCTGGCCAGACCCAAAAGGTATATACATCGTGGTTTAAAGTCTCGTCGGGTCTTCCGCACTGCAGAGCTATGGAAGATGGGTTCCACCAATCGCGACTTGCAATGGCGAACCCGGACCCGCTATTACATATATTCTGTTTAATTCTTCCATCGCGTCTGTTATATCGCATATCATTAAGTTTTATATTGATATCTATTTGAAAGGGCCGATTGCAATTTACAATATGAAGCGGATCTGATAGATTTATGAAGTAGAATTAATTATTTTTGAGTTCCATAATAATCAAAGGTATGCATTAATTTTGTTGTGTAAAAGAAAAAATCCGCTGAAGAGGAAGGCAGTTGGGCATGTTTTCTTTGTATTTTGGCCAATAAAAATGCCTGATACATGCGTAAGTCCAGATTTATGCACAAGTCAAAGTCAAGCACTGTTTATTATGGTTAAAGCGGATTAATCATTATTAAGGAATATACAGAAGAACTCAATGGCCGATTAACATAGCAAGCCAGCAGTTATTCTCATCTTCTAGTTTAGTTATTTCTTGTTATTGTATGTTCTTTGATGTGTCTTTTACCCTCTGTAAAATTCTATAATAGTTTTTACTTAAGATAGTTAGAGAAGCAGTTTAGTAGTTTGACAGTTTCAAAGATCAGCGACTGTTTAACAATGTATAGGAAGAGGAAAATTTACAGAGAAGGGGTTGGTTGTGGGAATTTTGGAAAACCCAGAGACTAGGCCACTGTATTCCTGATATAATTGTTGATTAATGAAAGAATCATAAGTTTCCATGAATTGTTGGGTATAATTTTGTAACCCTCTCTGTTATGTGCCATCTTATGTTTTCTTCTTTCAAGTATAGTAATGAAGTTGCAAGTCTTTATTTGCTTATGTAGATAAAGTTAAAATTCCTTAAAAGAGTGCTCCTATACTTGAAGTTTTCACCTTCCTTTCTAAGTTATAGATAATAGTTTATGTGAAAGACCAGCATATTATCTTTAACTTCTCCAAGAGTCACAGATAGTAGTTTCTATGTTAAGCAGCATATTGTCTATGATTCAGTTCTCATTTTCATAATTCTCCTAAGTTATAGATAGTAGTTTCAGTGAAAGACCAGCATATTATCTTTAACTTCCCCTTCAAGCTTTCTTCATTCATCATTTGTCTCTAGCAACAAATGACATTCTGAGATGTTCTAGTCATACATGTATTAAGGGTTAAAGACCAAGTTTTCCAGGTGCTTCATTCGAGAGCACAACATATACCTAAGTGACAATAAATAATATTTATTAATGTCTTAAGCACAATTTCTCTGCAACCAGGAAATTGGTTTCTTAAGGAACAACAGATCTCATCATGTTTTGATTAGAAATGAATGAACAATGAATATATGACCTAATAGATGTTAATGCAACTATTGTGATAAGGCATCAATGCTTCTTAACGATTCTCGGATAAGTATGAGACCCCTATGCTCAGATATGTTGTTATGACCTATGGATTGCATATGTGTGACATGTGTTGACCTAAGGGATTTAGTCAAATTTGACAAAGAATAATAATTATTTAGTGATTAATTAATTATTCGTGGAGAAAAATAAGATAATTAATGATTTATCTGTTTATTTTCATGATTGGGTCAAACATGACAAAGAATAATAATAAAACAAAGGTCAAAAATTATTCCTAGAGGAAAATCAAATACATAGTGATTTATTTAATTATTCTTCATGGGTTTAACTATAAATTACTTAACAAAGGTGGTTTATTAAGTAATTTCTCACAATGAAAGCAATTTTACTATGGTAAAATTGGCTTTACATGGTGTACTTCAATCCATCTAGTAAATTAGACTAGATGATCAATTTTTTGGTGATAACATATTCCCCCCCAATGTACAAGTGTTAGGAGCAAAATGTATAACCGAAGTACATTGTAAAGACATAATCACTAGACAACACAAGGGAGTCAGAGGGAGAGAGAGAGAGAGTAATGAAGTTGAATTTGAAATAGGATAGGGACAGAGGGGGCGAGACTAATGCAGTTCTCCTTTTATGTTGTGGTATCAGACCTCACTAAGGCGGGGGAGGCATACCCATACCCGCTGAGATAAATTATTACAAAAACAATCGTTCACCCAAAAATATAAAACTGAGCAATTAAGTACATGTTGAATGTTACATTAAATGTTAGCATAACAGAGCCATAAAATAATACAATGTGTCCCATATACATAATGCACCTGGAAAAAAAATGAGCTAGGACTGAATACAATAATATCTGAGTACATGAGATACAAATCCCCTTCCCTCAAAAAATGGGTGGGAGGGAGGGTAGAACAACAGGAGAAGCCCTGCTGAACAAGGAAGGGCTCTGCAAAACTGAATGGATCATTTGGAGGAGACCTGCATGTTATGAACACTGTGATCAGTAGGAACCAAACCCATCAACTCTATGGAATTGTATCTGAGGTTGTAGCATAGTAGGTATGCATCCGGACATGTGGGGTGCTACCTGAAGAGCCACCCCTCATGAGGTCTGAAACATCTCACACACACCCGGGAATCACTGGTACAATCTGTTGTATCACTGGACCATCAAGTGTATGGATCACGAACATGAAATGACCAAGTCAAAGGGTAATAATTAGACCCTCTGCTCGATCCAAGGCATCGAACAATAATGGAAGTTGGACCGAGATACACTGCCCTTTAGGCTGTTCTTCTGGAATAAAGGAGCTAATGTCGATAGAATAGGGCCTGCAATAGATGAGGCAATGAGGATCCTCAACTAAAGCATGAGGGAAAATAGTAATGTGACTGATGGACTGACACTAGGGATAATGGGAAAAGTGGGATTAAGGGACAAACAGACGACTACCCTTGTCAGAGCATAAAGTGCATGGTTGACCTGACAGCCACTGACTCAACTCCGGAGGGGATGGGGACAGTATGACTGGAGGCCAAAATGGGCAACACAGGATGAACGACATGCAAATATGGATAGAATATTGTAACATGATATAATTGGACATGAAATAGACTCCAAGAATGCAAGGGTGACTCATCATAGATGCTCTGAACAAGGGTGACTCGATGACGCTGCCACATAGACTAGGCCGGGTGGGGACCATGAAATCATGAGTAAATGATGGTTACTCATGACGAAAGTCGTCATATGGTACGGCAAGTTTTAAGAGGAGATGGACCTCAAAGTACAAGTGTCGCTTTATGATGAAATTCGATTTTGAGAGGCGATGAAGTGACCTTTCATGGAAAAATGGTTCACTGGCGAAGTGTCAAATCATCAAAAATCGAGGAAGACCCATTATAGAGATCAGTGAGAGATTTCCAATGGTGTTGATGGTTCATGAAACTAAGCTACGGTCTAGTCGCAATGGGCGATAGAAAAAATGGGGATTTTTCTATGAAAGGGCGTTTTCCCTCCAATTTGGATTCATTTGCTAAGTGAGCTATGGTGAATTTGGAGAGCAGGAAGAGGCCCTGATTCTTGTGGAGATCATAGTGGAAAAAATGACAGTTAGAATAAGGATCTGTGACTTTCAGGTAGGTGGCCTTACTCATCTCTTCAATTCCAACAATTTATTTCCTGATTTTTGGCACCTGGCAACTCCCTGAGAGACCCCTATTCTTGCTCACGGTCGCATTGCACATTCTGAGCCCAAAAGTGTGATCTAGCTCACAGGAAACAACTGGAAACACGCAAGCTCACACTTTCTGGGCTAAAAACTGCAATTTGGGGCTGGAGAGAGGGTTGGTCTGCTAGCCTAGTGGGGGTTGTAGGTTGACCAGTGTAGACCATTGTTTTCTTCTTTGAACTGACAATACATGTGGTGTTTTATAGATATGATAGAGCTGAAAATAAACTATCATGAATGAGACTTGGACACTCTTCGATCCGCGATCTAGGGGAATCAGGTGGTTCGAGGGTTATTGGCTCATTATGGGGTTCTCATGTTGGAAGAGAACCCATTGATGAGGGAAGGTGAGCCCTTGCTATCGAGAATTGTGAGCTATTGGGATACAAACCATGAAGTCTTTGTTGTGAAGGGGCACAAGATCGAGCTCACATTACATGATATTTATCTCTTGACCGGACTACCTCCCCTCGAAGGAGTGGGGGATATTCATCTGGTGTTACGTCGTGGGAGGAAAATTGCTGAGTTTGTGAAGTGCCATTGTTGACGGGGTGCTCATGTCAAGGGCATGATTATCCTGCTTGTTGATCTAGAGAGGCTAGAGACACAGGTTGTTGCCGCAACTATGCTACGGGTCTTGGGCAACTAGGCATTCCACCACATCATTGGTGGGCAGATGATGTTGGTTGAGAATGTTTTGGCCGGGACCTACTATTGGTGGGCCGAGATGACACTGTCGTTGGTGAAATGACAGTTGAGTCTTTGCAAGAGGTAGGTGAACCATGATTGTGCTTTTTGTATAGTACTATGTGCGTTCTTCTTTGAGAAGATACCCACTATCTGTCCTCATGTGCAGATCTGAGATGGGGGCCCACAGGAGCCCAGGATGCACTGTTGGGGGGCATCTACTGCGGAGAGGAGGAGGAGGGTGAGTCAAACAGGTGTTTTGACCCGAGATTTTCACACATTGGGATCATATGCCCCTTTACATTGACGATTACCCTTATAGCGGTATGAACTATCAAGGGGATCCTGACTTTCCACTTCCACCAAGGCGAGCATGGGGATCGGATGATAAGTGTTAAGTTGCTATGTTTTATGGTGCATTTGATATTTCCATCACATGTATATAGTACTGAGTGTGAAACATGTTGTATGCAGACATAACATCAGTGAAGCTGCCAGGATATGCAGGCTGAGCCGGAACACCTAAGGTTGCAGATCAGGGGACATCATCATCACAGTAGGGTCCAGAGGATACTATGCTACTTGATGATTTTCATCATAGGTTTGATGTACTGTTGACCGGGGTTTCAAAGCACGGATGGCATGACTTAGAGGATCGGTACACAGATGAGTGCACCAATCTTCCCTCAGATTGGTGAGGTATCATGTGGTGCGTGGCAATGACCGGTCAGATAGTACATGATCTATGTGCAAGTGGAGTAGAGCTTTGGCGTGAGATCTGCCAGACAGTGACTAGATGTAGGGACATGTGGGTCCCATTGATTGTGATTTTGTAACATGTTATGGGCATGTCGAATGTATTTAGAGCTATGGATCCAAACACTATTATGATACATAATATGATTTTGCATTTTATATGACGATGATGGTTCTCCGTTTGTTTGGTTATCTTCTGTGCTATACATGTGATAAATGCCAATCTAGAATGTTGTTTGCAATGGTATCTACATAGTTATTTTGGATTTTAGGCATATGACTGAAAGTAATGGTTTCAAATTCATGTACCAATAGCTTCACTTGTAGATATTTTCTAAATAGGACTTTGTTATGCACATGATACACACCATTCAATTCCATGACAAGTAGCAAGGAATCTAAATGAAGATGAAGATGAAAGATGTGATGAGCAAGGGCATCAACTAACAAACCTATCACTGCATCATATTCGGCTTGATTATTGGTGGCAGATCCAATGAACACGTCATTTGAAAGGACCAATGTATGCGAGGGGGTGAAAATGGCCAAGGCTATCGAGGCTAGATTCTGGGAAAAGCGATTTGCACCGTCGGCATGACCGATATACAGTGTGGATGATGGATCCATCTCAAAAGGTGCAAAAGACAATTGATGAAATGATGAAATCTACCTAACTTTATGGCAAAAATAAAGACACACAATTCAAAGAGATGTGCTATGAACGAAATTTCTTGAGGTTGAGCGCATTGGGCGAATTAGAAAGGAGATGGCCTTCAAAATCCTCTAAATAAATTTCCCCTTACACAAGGGTACGGGTAATCAGGGGTAGACATAGTTTCCATGGTGTCCTCATCAGGCTAAGAGATGGGCAGACAGGAGGAAGACTGACTACATGATGCAGTAGCATTACCTGGTGCATCAACTTGAGAAATGAGGTTCACATACGCATTGTCTTGAATGGTAGACGACAAGCTGGTAGATGGACGATCTACGGATGTTGAGACCTGGGATTCTATCGAAAGAGGTTTGATAGAAGCGTGCGTAGAAACCTCAGAATGGTTTGCCTGCGAGGAACTCAAGGATGACGACAGGCAAAGAATGGGGCCTGTGGTGTCCGTCATCTCGACATCAGGGGGAGGGATCACAATAGTGGGGCCAAAATCTCCCTGTTCTGGTTGAATTGTGGTACCAGAATCCATAGGTAGAGGAGTAGAGGCTCCATTACAAATGGCCTCGATTCGTGGATCTCCCCAAGGCAATAGTGAAACTCATTGAGGCGAGGGCAACAATGGGAATAATGACCATGAAGATCACACATGGCACAAGGGTGGTTTGTGCATAACGTTTTGAGTTTCTTATGTGGAACCAATGAGTTAACATGGACTTCTAGAAGATTCGACTTAAGGAACGCTTCATGAACTAAAGGTTTAAGTTGAGGAAGTTCGGGACAATTGTTGGTGGCATGGCCAACAACTTGACACAAAGCGCATGAGGGTGTCAACTTTAGGGCCTTAGGGGCTGGAGGAGCTTGGGGAGCCTTTTCCTTCAAATATTTACTTTTTTGCTTTACCCCCTTGGCCAGATAACTTCACAACAGGATTTGGTTCCTATTGAGGTTGTGATGGAACTAAAGCAACGACAGGGGTCATGGGGACAGTTGAACCGGGGTCAAAGCATGATATGGTCTTGACTGACCAGGTGGAATGTTTGTTGGGGGATCGATGTACCATACTGGGATCCCCAGAGTCATGTTAGGAAGGAACAGTGAAGCCATGATAGGTATAGAAAAAATTCCCGGAGGGGGGAATAAGAAAGGTATTTGGATGGCAGAATAATGTCCCGACGGAATAACTCCTGGATGGTTGACACCTGGAAGAACAGTTCTTGGTGGGAACATAGGAGAGGCACCCACAAATGGAGGGGGTCCTGAGGGAGTGGGTCCAGGGGGTTCAGCTAGAAGGGCAAGAGCAGGGTGCTAAGGAGCTGGCTGTTGATCAGGTGTATTGGACTGCTTGAGGGCAACCCGTGACTTTTGTAACATGAAAACACTCATAGAGGTAGGCTCTGAGATGGGAGGGGGAGGACTAGGGAAAGCACCCAACAATGAGGAATATTTATAGACTTTGGTTGAAACATTGGTGGGAGTTGAAGATTGTTTATTAGAAATCAACGAAATAATGGACTTGGGGGAGGTCATGGATGCCTGCTTGTAGTAAGTCAATTGATCAATGGTAACGATCTTCCCTTCATGGGGGAAGAACATCTTGTGAAACACCACAGATGCGTCGACTGACATAGCATATGTGTAACTACGACCTAACAGAATGTTGTAATCGAAAGGGGCATCAATGACTTCAATGTCGACATGGAAAATCTTGCCTGCAAGGGTCACTGGACAGTTGCGGTACATGCCGAAGCGCTGGGAGGGGTGTCCATCCCAAGCACACAAAATGATGGTGGAGGGGGACAACTTGGGTGACTTGAATTGTTTCCAAACAACTGCAAAAACCACACAGGTAGATGTGCCTTCTTCAATAATGCATCTGGAGATGATGGAATTACGGACTCTAACTAGTATCTGGAAAGCAACAGATGAAGGAAATGGGGGGTGCTCTGATGTATCAACTGGGAAGACAATCAGACGATCGTGAGAAGGATCTACTGCACCTAAGGGAGTTAGTAGATATTTCTTTTAGGATGGGCATGACTGGACGACTTCCAGCGTCGACATGGCGGCAGGTGACTATGCCAATTTGTCTATTATACTATATTTATCGGCAGCTACGTTAGAAGTCACATTATGATGTAATGGTCCCTTTGGGATCTTAGGAATGGCATCAAAATTAGGTTGAGGGATTTGTAAAGGACCATTTGGTGTCTTAAGAGGCTCAGCATATACTTTGGTTTTGGACACGATAGCAGACGAAGTGGAGGGCTTGTCATATTGACGCGACCGAGTTTGTAGGTTGATATTGGAGGGGTCAACCTCATCTGAGTTCATCATAAGAATTTGGTAGTCTCTGAGGCCAGAAGGTTGGGGGTGATGATCTGCTTGACCTGGCTGAGGTTGAGCAATAACAAATCCTTTTTTAGGGAAAGGATTTGTGAGCACTGTCGATTGAGATGGCATAGGATTTTGAGGCAATTGTTGACCTCTAGAAGTTGTTTGGGCTTCCCACATTTGGCACATATGGGGTAAAATAGGACACTCATGTGTATAATGGCACAAGGCTTGTTCGTATGAATAACCTTGTTTGCTTGGGCTAGCTGCCCTGTTGCTGGTTGTTGGTGTTAGGTTCTTTCCCCTCGGGTTCACTAGGTTGGTTACCTTAATTACCCTTGTTACCATTGTTACCCTTCCCCTTCTTCTTTTTCTTCGAAATTGGGGTATTGGTAGCACTTTATTGCGCAAACACCTGGCCCTGAGGGGGCAGTGGCTGCTAGGGCTGAGGACACATGGGAGGCTGCGGTGCTAATGTTTGAGGGGTTGGAGCGCTTGGCTTTGCATAAGGAGGAGCAACAGTTTGGTAGACGGGTTGGGGTCCTGGAAACATTTTTCTAGTAGGAGGGGCATAAGTGTTCGAGGAACTGGTGCCCCTTTGGGGGTAACCATAACTTTGTTAAGTCTATGGCAAAGAGCATAAAAGGGATCCAATGATATCTTCGGTGGCATGAGATGCCCCCAGTGCATTGGCACTTCCAGGACAAGGGAGGTATGGAATGACGGTATAGACATAACCAGATTGTGCATAAATCAGGTCATACCTCAGGGCAGTTTGGAGAGCTTCTTCCTTGGTCTGAGGAAAATGGGACGCGACATATTTTCCAATGGGAGATAAAAGGCTCCTAAGAAACCAATCTAGCTAGACACGGTCTTCGAAAGGTGGGGCACGACATGTGCTCCTCCTTCGACACCACTCTTGAACATGGTTAGAAAGGCGAGTGGTGGAGGACTGATAGAATGTGGTCAATAGCTCTGTACCGGAGAGGTAACTGGAAATATGAAAGGAATGCTTTAGCAAGCATCGCGAAAATGGAATGTGATGTGAAGGGTTGGTCTACATACCATTTTGCAACATCTCCAGTGAGCATGCGTTGGAAGAGCCGAAGACAAATGGAGTCATCGATTATGGAGTTAGACGAACACCACATGTGGAAAGATCGAACATGGTTGGTAGGATCCTCTCCATCATTAACCTCAAACTTCGGGATGTCAGAGCAAAGCTTAGTCGACATAGAGGGCTAACCAGCATCATGGTGTATGGGGTCATTTATCAACTAGTTAAAATCCAGTAGACTTAACCCAACCATAAAGGGGAGCATGGGAGCTGCCAGAATGGTTCTAGAGACTATTCCGCCTGATGTGACCACCGGGATAGAACTGGAGCCAACACTAGTTTGGGTTCCTGCACCGGCTGTGGGTCCAGACATGGTGACGATATGCGGTGAAGAAGGCTCAGAATCATATGAGGAATCAGAAGGACCAGGAGAAGAGTCTGTATGGGGACTCGGAGGGCTATGAACTTAAACCCGACAAGGAGGGGTAATATTCCCAAGCAGAAACTGGGGGTGAAGGCCTAATAGTCTTCATGACAAACGCCTTGGTGGCGCAATGATGATAAGACACACACGACATGAAAATGGTGAAGGGAGATCAACAATATATATTTGTCTCAATGCGAAGAGATAAATTTATTATGTTAAGTCTTGGCTTGGCATTGTAAACCAAGCGCCCTTCGCTTAAGGTGTGCTTGTGTGTGCAAGTGTGTTAATTGATTAAGCCCATATCGCGTTTGTAAAAAAATAAAATAAAAAAATAAAAACTTGCTGCAAATAAACTGAAATAAATAACAAAAAATGAACATCAAAATAATTAACTAAACCCCACCCAAATTGGGTTTGTAAACACTATACTACTTGGTGGCTAAACCGATGGAAAATACACCGAAATGGTCAAGAGATCTGAATGTCGATGTGACTGGTATCAAGTGACACTAAGACGCTGGAAAGTGGTGCAGCAACAACAAAAAACCAGAGGGGAAGATCGCTACAAAAAGATAGGGAGATGAGTGAAACACCTAGGGCAACCAATGGGACCCTAAGGAAAATGACCAAACAAGTTTAAATGTGAAACTATGGATGGTAAAAACCTATCTTAACAAATATGAAACAAAAGGGTACATATCTAGAAAATGTGGTTGAAAGTGCTGCAGAAACTCAAACTACTCACTCAGCTAAGCTCCTCCTAGAAAAGTGGAAGCATACTAGAAGCCTTAGGGGAGGCTAAACTTGACTTCGACAAGTAAATTAGAGTGGATCAAGGCCTGAATGGGATGAGACAAAGGTCAGACAACCCAATAGACAACTCTCTGCAAAACCCAGAAACCAATCTGAGAAAAACCCTAAAACCCAGAAATCACAAGTACTAATCTGTTTCTCTGTAGGGATCACACTTTTTGGGCTTTTAGTGCGTTCTGGCCTCCAGATCACACTTTTTGGGCCAAAAAGTGTGATTTCTACTCCGTGGATCTCGATCGGCAAATCTTGGAAAAAGGTGTCGCCTTTGTCGCGGCTAGTTCCCGTGACCTGCAGAAACGACCAGAAAGCTTGCGGAAGTCGGAATTTTAATAGATCTAGGGTTAAAAACTAGGAAACATTAAGAGAATTGAAAAAAATAAGAAACCCTAAGCTGAAAACCGAAGGTCACCCAGGTTTATGGATCTGAAGTATAAAACCCAGTGGAGTCGCCAATTTTGTTGTAGTGTTTTCTTCTCAATGATGTACGAAAAGAACCCACTTAATGTTGTGGATGACAAACAATCTCAACAATATAAATGGCTGCTAAATGTTGTATATCTGCAACAACTGATAGAAACAAAACCTGCCAAAGTCCGGATCTATCCCACAATCATATTTAAATAGCGAAAAGAAAGAGTAATAACTCTAATCATCCAATGGAAACCAGATATGTAAAGAACAATTTTATTATAACACCTGTGAAGAGAACATATAAATGTTGCCAGTCCCCCTCTATGGGATGGGTTCTTGGCTATCCTCAAACGTTTTCAACTTATGTAGAGTCTCTCTCCTCTATAATGCATAAACCCAGCAAAAATATGGTGTGTGACAATGAAAATAATCATAGTTACAACAGTGAGTGCAACAATGAAAATAATCAAAAGTGAATAATGAATGGAAAACCCTTCTATTTATAATAAAATATTGAGTTATCCTCGAATAATGAACAATAATAAAATATTATTGATCACATTCTTGGAATAACCACTTGGAATATTTTATTATATTTGTTTAGGAGGGAAAAAGTATTTAAACTTTTATTTAGAAATAATAAATAAATAAATGATTTATTTATCATCTCAATGAATCAGTTAAGGAATAATAAAAAATAAGGGTTTATTTAATTATTCCTAAGGGATTTAGTCAAATTTGACAAAGAATAATAATTATTTAGTGATTAATTAATCATTCTTGGAGAAAAATAAAATAATTAATGATCTATCTGTTTATTTTTCATGATTGGGTCAAATATGACAAGGAATAATAATAAAACAATGGTTAAATTAATTATTCCTAGAAGAAAATCAAACAATTAGTGATTTATTTAATTATTCTTCATGGGTTTCACTATAAATTACTTTAAAAAGGTGGTTTATTAGGTAATTTCTCACGGTGAAAGCAATTTTACTATGGTAAAATTGGTTTTACATGGTGTACTTCTATCCATCTAGTAAATTAGGCTAGATGATCAATTTTTCAGTGATAACAATTAGTATCCTTATTCCATTGTTATTTATCATTTCTGAAAGTTTCATGAAGTTCCGGGCAGTGGCCTGAGCCCTGGCTCTGAAAAAGTGGCACAAAATGTGGGGTCGCTGGCTCAAAACTAGTTGGAAATGTCCACAGGCGTTGGCATGCCTTGTTGTGGGAGCAAATGGAAGGCCCAATCACATGCATGGCTTGTCATGGAAGTGATTGGGGGTTTAGATAAGTGAAATGTCAATTTATCTCAGGGGTTGATCACACGGAAAGGTTGGTTGGCTCCTGGAGGTTTTGTAGCATGTGTGGAAGGTCAGAATGGTTTTGTTTTTTTGGTTCCATTTCCTCAACTATACATGGGGAGTTGAATCACATCATAGTAGTCTATTGTCACATGTTTACCCCGATAGACCGATTAACTTGGGTAAGTGTGGGAGTAGGGTCGTTGAAAAGTGTAACTAGGTTTGGTCTTCATAATGACATGTAATTGTGGCTTTTGTAAATGATGTGATAAATGAAGTAAAATTATTTTTGTATGCCTTGCTTCATGGGTTTCATGAGAAAGATATTTAATTTGTTAGTGGCTCCCATTGAGAGCCTTAGGATTTATCATTAAGTCAAAGAGTCAATGTCATGTATGAATAACTCTTCTTGAGCATAAGTTAATGTATACAAGTCTATGAAAATGTCTAGAAGCCCTCCAATGACAAGCATTAGTCCTCCTCTTGAAATCGGCCTCAAAACAAAGATAAATCTATGTTGGCTCACATCAAATAGACACACCTATTTGGATATGCATGGTTCGACTTATTTTATGGGAACAACCACTATAAATATATGGGTATGATCTTCACATAAGTACAATTCAGAACTCGAGCATCTATGATATTTTTGGTGATAATTACAGTCATCAAGTTTGGATAATTTCGATGAAGAGTACAGTGTTCAGATCTCTGTGTTGAGGAACATTTTCGGTTGTCATATCACAGGTTATAGTTCCGATGGGTAAGGAAAAGACAATGGGTTATGAGTAGGGCTTATCACAGTAAGTAAGGTTCAAATCTCTCAGAGATTCACATTACAGTCACAATGAAATAAAGAGAGACAAAGTCGGATGTCAAGAAGGAAATCGGTCAGTCAATAGAGAAGCAACGAAGATTCTTCTAGGGCTAAACTAAAGTTCTGTTCCATGAGATAATAGTCTCGATGTTACAGCAGAGAAAGACCACTGTAAAGTGTTATGAAGGAGCTACATCATAGTGTTTTGGTGCTACTACAGTGGTCACAACTGGTTGACATTATATTGACATGTTTCGGTGACATATCCAGCTCGTTGAGAAGATGATCTCAGTCTGATGAAGGGAAGAGGAAGAGGAAGTCAAGAATAGAGAACCAGTATCTTGGTCTTGGAGTGGTTAATAGGTCAAAGGTCTTGGTCTTGGTATTCGTCAATTGGAATCTTTATAAGAAGAATTTGTGTGGGTTTTCCTCTCAAAGAGTGAGAGGTTTTGGCCCTAGCTTATAGCCTACATGATGTGTCTCTTATGTATTTATGTTCATGCATTGGTTATTGCTTGATGAAGAAGAACATTAATAATCTAACGCGAAGAAGATCCTAATCAAAAGAAGTAACAAGAATTCACAAGCAGTCACTAATGAAGAGAAATCCCTAATGCTAATGCCCTTGATTTCTCAACATGATATCGGAGCTAAGGTTCTAAAGTCAAAGGAAGGGCATCAAAGAGATACTCAAGGATCAAGTTTCAACAAAGGCATCAAAGCAATTCGAATGTTATCAAGGCAAAAGATCAAGATCTACATTGAAGGATAAAACCCTAGATTAAAGAAGCAGTCTACAACATCAAAAGTTTTTGGATCCTCTAGTCATCATCAAATTATCTACAAAAGGTAGCTCGAAGAACTTTAAAGATGAAGATCACATCATATTAGAGAAATTCGAAACCCTAGAAGCATTTCTGACCTACACTGCAAGAGAAGTCGAAGTATATTGAAGGCGAGAAGGCATTGTCATCATTTTCAAGGTTATAAAGCAAGCAAGGATCTCTCCTTGCTCTAGAAGAAGATCATTTGCAGAAGAAACAAATCATCCTCATCAAAAGGAGCAACCTTTTCTATTGAAGAAAGGCTTTTTGATTTGGAAGAAGATCATCCAAGAGGGAGCACTAATACATCTTATTCAACCATTATGAAAGTGATCAAGTAAAAAAGTTCATCATCACTTGTCAAGTAAGTATCTTTCACTCTTTAATTAAATTTGGTAAAATGACTTCACTCTATAAGCTGGTTGGGTCATTGAAATTCCTTGCATGAAAAAGGAGGATAGACATAGTCTTCTAAGAAGTTGAAGTCATTGAACATATCAGAAGGTTTCCTCTGAATTCATGGAAAGGGAATCTTATGAAAGGTCCCCTCATATAGCAATATTGGAGACATCAAAGAGATGTATATGATAAACTCATAAGAATATTATCTGAATATGCAGTAAATAAGGTCACATGACTTAGATCTGGTGTACACAAAATTGAAGATATCAAAGAATGAAGGGATATCTTCATCTGATATCAACTACGAGATCTAGGAGAGATGATAAGAGGATAATTGTCATTGATCTATAATGCAATATATGGTGGACAAGGTAACAGATATCCATAAGAAAGTTACCTCATTCGACAACTTGTAATTTATATGCAAGATAGAAGAAGACAAGTTGAAGGAAAAAGTGTTGAAGGACTCAAACATTTGTTGGAAGGAAAGGAAGTTTGGAAAATTCTGGTCCTTAGAAAAAGGAAGGAGAGCATAGTTGAGATTCAATGCTATGGAAGTAAAAGTCTATGTACTTTACAGGAAAGATTGTCCTAAAGGGACAATATCAAAATAAGAGAAGAAGCCCATATCACCGAAGAAGTGAAGGAAGTTGAAAAGAAGAAGCCCAAGAAAAGAGGAAGTAAGAAATCTCTACTTGGTCTAAGATAGTCTCCCTCTCAAAGCGGCTTGACATAGCTTCTAAATATTATGTTATGGGATATGGCTATAATAAATAATAAGATGCATCATGGAAGCATTAGAAACAGGAGCTCGTGACATCATCATAGGAAACATGAAGATATTTGATAATCAAATTTGAAGGATATAGCTCTTGGTGACCTCATTGAAAAATCAAAGGAAGAAGTCATCCAGGACAAGTCTCTTCATATATCAGTTTAAAATGGAAACATATGCTAAATAAGGATATGCGAGATCCTCGTTGGAGGATTTAGCAGTCTAGAGAGGAAGCAAGTGTTTCATCAGGAACTCCAACTTGTGGAGTTCATGGGATGATAGTATGATGACATGAGAGATGAAGCAGATCAAGGGGTTGAAAATACTTTCAGTCAAGGAAGATGTTGAAAGAAGCCTAGATGAACTAAAGGTAAATAAGGTATGTATGCTTGTATTTAATATTATAAATTCATGTCGTATGATTGCAGGTAACAAGGATCACTCCTTCTATTTTGAAGCATGATCAAAGGAAAGGAATCTCCTCCTATGAAGGAATGTCGAAGGGCATGAATTACACTAGATAAAATCAACATAAAAGTTCCTCATATGAAGAATGAAGTGGTTGACTACAATTGAGGAACTCTGATTGGAAGCTCTTGAGAATGAAGTTAATATGAAACGATGGTAGAAGGCATTCAACATCTAAAGTCCAAGAAGATGTGACTAGAATATCTCTCAGAAAGATGTGAAGATGCTGATGGAAGTCGGAAAATGATAAAGACTCTTGACACTGAACATCTGTGGGAGATGTGTCAATCTACATGCAGGATGCTGATACTTAGAAGAAGATGCCATGATGAAAATATAATCACAAAGGTAACTCTGATTTGAAGTGTTCATTGATTATCTTTGAACTAACATCTGGTTGGGCTTATTTAGGACAATCAAAGGGAAGATCTGTGAATGACTTGACTTCTAAGCAAACCATATAGAAGGATGTAATTTCCTTCTGAAAATATGGTATGAAAGCAAAATGATATGAAGAAAAGCTAAATGGAAAATATGATGGGTCACTTTCTGATGAGTTGAAGACATGACTAACTCGTGAATAAAGTGATGGATGATTTGTGCCCTATATAGAAGTTCCCAAAGGTCGAAGACTCCTTAATGAAGAATAAATTCATGACATCGAAGAAAGTAGCTCTTCATGTAGTTGATTGTTTTAGGATCTCCACATGAAGAGATGAGATAGATCCCTAGTTAAGAGGGAGCCTCAGAAGAAGTTTCTTACTTGGAAGAACTTGGAAATTCCTAAGCCGGAAGCTTAGGTAAATTCCTTTATGATAGGAATAAGTACATTCCTTTAATGGAATAAAACCTCCTGGTATAAAAAGGAGTGATAAACATGTTGTTCTGATATTCACTTGGGAAGACAAAATGGAGGATTGTGTAATCATTTGGCATCCAATGCTTTTAGGGGATGAGATAGGGCGTCCCATGAAAGATTAGTCGTGGAGAACTGATATTCTTTTGGGACGGAGTCCAAGAAAGGAATAGTCCTTATGGAGCATATCTTGAGTGAACCCGGGTGGGGTATGTTCCTCGAGAGACAATGATGAGTATCTCTATAAATCATTGGTCTCGCCAACATTGTGCTAGAATCTTGTGGAGAGATAGAGTTGTTAGTCAAGGCCTTGCTATATAACAATGTTGGTTGATATGATGCTATACAAATGAGTTACAAATCCCAATTCTTCTCATGAGAAATTATTCAGATTAAGAATGACCAAGAAGCATTATGAATACCTACCTAGTTAAGAGGGAGTGTTGAAAAGTGTAACTAGGTTCGATCTTCACAATGACATGTAATTGTGACTTTTGTAAATGATGTAATAAAGGAAATAAAATTATTTTTGTATGCCTTGCTTCATGGGTTTCATGAGCAAGAGTTTTTATTTGTCAGTGGCTCCCATTGAGAGGCTTAAGATTTATCATTAAGTCAAAGAGTCAATGTCATGTATGAAGAGCTCTTCTTGAGCATGAGCCAATCTATATAAGTCTATGAAAATGTCTAGAATCCCTCCAGCAACAAGCACTAAACCTCCTCTTGAAGTTGGCCTCAAAACAGAGATAAATCTCATGTCGACTCACATCAAATAGACACACCTATTTAGATATGCATGGGTCGACTTATTTTATGGGACCAACCACTATAAATAGGTGGGTACGATCTTTGCATAAGTACAGTTTAGAAATCAGGCATCTTTGAAATTTTTGGCGATAATTACAATCGTTAAGTTCAGATAATTTCGATGAAGAGTACAGTGTTTAGATCTCTCTGTTGAAGAATATTTTCGGTTTTCATATCACAGGGTATAGTTCGAATGAGTAAGGAAAAGACAACTAGTTTTGAGTAGGGTTGATCACAGTAAGCAAGGCTCGGATCTCTCAGAGATTCAGATTACAGTCACAAAAAAAGGAGAGACAAAGTCGGATGTCAAGAAGGAACTCAGTTAGTCAATAGAGAAGCAGAGAGAATTCTTCTAGGGCTAAACTAAATTTTTGTTCCATGAGATAATAGTCTCGATGTTACAACAAAGGAAGACCACTGTAAAGTGCTATGAAGGAGCTACATCACAATGTTTCGGTGCTGCTATAGTGGTCACAATTAGTTGACATCATATTGACATGTTTCAGTGACATATCCATCTCGTTGAGAAGATGATCTCAGTCTGATGAAGGGAAGAGGAAGAGGAAGTCAAGAATAGAGAACTAGTGTCTTAGTCTTGGAGTGGCTAATAGGTCAAGGGTCTTAATCTTGGTATTCGTCAATTGGAATTTCTATAAGAAGAATTTGTGCAGGTTTTCCTCTTAAAGAGTGAGAGGTTTTGGCCCTGGCTTATAGCCTACATGATGTGTCTCTTGTGTATTTATGTTCATGCATTGGTTACTGTTTGATGAAGAAGAATACTAATAGTCTAATGTGAAGAAGATCCTAATCTAAAGAAATAAAAGCATTCACAAGCAGTCATTACTGAAGAGAAATCCCCTAATGCTAATGCCCTTGATTTCTCAACAAGGGTGTTACAGAACTGCCCCCGCGTCAGCCTCTGCGTAAGCCAAACTCACACTACCTGGAATTTTCTTTAATTAAGACATCCTACCCAACTCAACCTCTGATAATGACTTGCTTGGCCTTCTGGAATTTCTCCCAACCTCCAACAATTGAATCCACCCTCTCTTTAGCTAAATCGAACTCCTCCTCTAAAGTTTCTTGTGCATTCCCTGCGCAACCTCACTGAGGAAAACTCGACCCTCTTGCAACTGAATCTCCAGCACCGAAAATCTCCTCCATAATCATTGTCTCAGCTCCCTCTCTGTCTTTGTGTCCCTTCTGGCTCAAACTCTTCTTCCCTGCTCTGTTGTTGCAACTACAGCTCAATCTGCCAAGGAACTCGCATTACTGGTGTGTCTTCCCCTCTACCCATTGAGTTGCTCTTATAATCTCTCGTTGGTGAACCAATGGCCATGATTAGATCCCCATCAATGGTTAAGATCATCTCTAACTCAATCCATTTGAGTTTCTAGAGAAATATAACCTTTCTCAATTAATTCGTGTTATTTAATCACTTTTGCTAAGTTAGACTTAGGAAATATTTAATTATTAATCAATTAACTTAATTGAGCCATCTCTAGGTGTTTTCTCCTCAAACTTTTTATGGGTTCTGGATATCTTGTGTTCCTTAGCCTCTCTAACCAAAATCGAGACTAAAATACATGTCTAATGCTACAAAAACTAAAATAGACATTTGATACCCTTGAGCCCTTATCTATTGAAGATCTTGTTGTGTGATATTCCCTCAGAGATCTAGTGAAATAGGTAGCTACCTTCTAAACCTTGTTAGGGAAGTCTCCCTTGCGGAGATAACATCCACCATTGAACAACAAGATAAAGGCCACTAAGGTGATAATGGTGGTTAATCTCATTGTTGCCATAAGACCAAGATTTCCTAATGAAGCTTTGCAGTAGGCTTACTAAATTTTGCAGTAACAATCCCTAGGGGTGTCCATAGAGATAATTATCCCTATAACATATAACCACAATATACAATGACCCTCAAGGACATCTATGTAGAATTTTCTCTACAAATTAGCTAGCTCATTGATATCAAGTAGAAATTTCACCTGCAGATCAAACTGATATATGCAATGTACTAAAGCATAATACTAGATCTACATCTACCATAAAATTTGCGGAAGTTAATCAACCATGAGCAACTTCAAGCATGAACACTTATAACTGATGAGAAGGAATCAATCACACATAACACAAAAGAATTTATTCGGGAAAAGCACCAGCCTAAAACCCCATCTTTATATCATCATACAACTGGAAATATGTCTGGATTACATAAAGCCTTAGCTCGGAAGCTATTCAGCTCTCAGTACAATCCCTATGCTGCTCATAAATAGTCAAAGGCTTCTCACAAGCCTTCTCCTCTGCCCTCCAAGCCTCATATTTCTATGCACAATTTTTCTTGGGTCCTCCAGCTGCAACCGTGTGATTATCACCTCACACACAACACTGACCTCTGAAATAACTGCACAAACCTGAAGGAAATAAATCCTCATCATGGATGAGCTTCCTTTATAAGAAAAATATTCATCCAACTGATAGTACATTGTCCCTTCTATTATCTCAACTGGGTCTCTGTTTAAACTGCCATGCATCAGTTAGCCATGAGAGAATACTCAGTTATCTGAAAATAACAGTTGTCACATGCATGCAAGCATCAACAAACTATATCTCATTAATTTAAAAACTTGTTAAATTAATCTAACTGAACTTGATTAAGTTAAACCAAGTCAATTGATCCTCTCAATATAGAACTCATCCTTAATTCCTCAATCAGTGGAGTAAATCAAGGACACATGCCCCAATCAGTGGAGAAATTATTGCATGTTCTCACAAAGACTTCAAGTTTGATTTTCCTTAACTAATTAACTCATATTGAATAATTAATTAATATTCAAACCACTGGTAAGACTAAATTCAAATTTTACTTCCTATTTTAGATGAGGGACTACCTAAAAATAGGAATCCAACTTGAACTGCTAAAAATAGAACTTCTATTTTTAGCACTTCCATTTTTCATTTCCTATTGCCCAATCTAGCACTGATGCCCAAACTGCTATTTTTAGTAGTGCTATTTTTAGCAATTTCTTGTTGCCCATTTTCAACACTCCCTGTCAACAAGAAAGGCTTCCTCTTGAACCCAATCCTGTACCTCTAGAATGTTCTGCATGCAACACATCTACCAAGTGTGGTTGCTCTAGCAAGTCTCGAAACAAAAAAAAACTCCCAAATGACCCTCTGTTGGGCTAGAAACATACTATGATGCTGAAGCTCTACCTACTGCTGACAAGTGCTCCCTCTCTGACCTTTGCACTACTGCAACATCTCCATGCATCTCGCACCGTTGCACCCTTCTCTGTGCTACCCTGCACTGTGCAACACACTTGTGCCTCTCACATTGTTGCAGCCTGCATGCTCTACGCTATCCTGGGATTCCCTGCACTGTAGATCTCTTTGCCGCTCAATCCGTATATGTCTCTACCCAATCAGTCAGTTCCTGCTACTCCACATCGGAGCTCCCGTAGCAAGGTCTCATCCAAGAGGTTGGGTACCTCAAGGATCCTACCCGTTGGTGGGCTCCAATATTGCAGCAATACTGTTGCAACACCTGGGACTCCCTTATTTACTTTTATCAACCCAGTAGTTCGTAACAAACTTGGAAGCGACGGTGCTGTATGCACAAGTACTAGCTCTTGCCACAGTTGTCACTTGGTTAGCTAGCACAAGTCTGCTAGGAGCTTAAGCCAACTTCTATGAGCTCTGAGAAGAAGCTTTTTAATTGATGGATGGAAGCTGACTCGAAGGAAGCTAATATGCTTGCGGAAAGAAACTGAAAAGCTGAAAGGAAATGCAAACCCTAGAAAACCCTAATTTTACCAGCTAGCCCTATTGATGCAAGAAAGAGGATGCAAGCTACTGAAAGAGATGCCATTGACTTCTAGGAAGGTAAAATGCATGTGTCTAAGCTACTTCTGTAGTAAAATCTGAAGGAAACATCTTTTTGTATTTTGAATAAGTTGTCAGAATTATCATGCATGTGCTTTCACTGTTTTTGACTGTGCAAAGGTGGATTGGCGAGAGGAAAAGCTTGTAGGAGGTTGGAAAGGTTCGAAGAGGGCCTAAGGGGTCCCTAACACCCTTCTAGAGAGTTTCACAGAGTTTGGCTATCAAGAAACCGCTTTCGTGAGCTTCTACAGGAAGTCTGCAGGGGTTCTACATGATGTTCTGGAATTTCTACAGGATGTTCTGAAATTTCTACAGGATGTTCAAAAAGGGGATTTTGGAGGGTTGGTGGAGGAAGAAAGGTGAAGAAGTGGGTATGGAGGTGAGATAAGGGTGTGAGGAGGTCCAGGACTTGGTGGATGGAGCTGAGGAGTGGTGAGGATGGTTGGATTTGTTCAAGGAGGAGTAGAGCAATGTTGCACAAAAATATGGGAATTAGGGCAAAGCGAGCGAATGTGGCAAACGTAAGGCAAGAATCTGTGTTATAGGATCGAGCAGGTGGGATTGATGGAGTACGAGTAGATAGAGAAGTATTACAAGTGCTCTGCAAGTTATTTTTCAAACTGAACAAACAACGACTCAGAAAATCAAGGACCTAGTTACTTTAACCTAATCTAACCTAGATAATAGCAAAGAAATGAACCGAAGTTTATTTGCAATGAAATCATGTGAAATAACTATGAAACTAAGCAATCATGAACCTGAGCATGTAACCACAACTGGTATCAACTTCTGCAAATGAGAATCTAACACTAATAATTGCATGATGGAGCAGAGACAGTGTTTTTGGTGGCAGCAAGGTCACCTTGGTCCCAGCTCATGGTCCCACTGAGGGAGAGGTGAGATCCAAGGTGCTTGATAGCCTTTTTCTGAAGATCTTCTCTGTTATTAACCTATCAAATCAATCTGAACATGAAAAGCCTTTTTAATCATCAACAATGACCTAGGTAACCAGCAAGATTTTAATCTACTTAACAGAAATTATTTTGCAAAGACAGAAAAAGCAAATAACAGTACACAAAGGAAGCCTTAGCACTTGGGTTGGGCCTAACCCCAAGAGCTACAGGCTCCTAATAAAAACTCAGAACTGATGCCAAATAAAGCTGCTTCCCATTACTCAAAAATAACCATGTCACAAAGAAAATTATACAACAGCATCTACAAAATGAGCTAAGAAAATAACAGCACTATAGTGCAAAATACAACAGTTTAAAAAGTAACCTACGAAGGCTGGAAGCCTTCCTATTTATGCACTACGAGGGTCTCCAACAACCCTCCTTAACTCAAGGGGCTCGGCTGCTCAAATTGCCAGTGATCAGCCACTTTACACAAGACTGCTCGGCTGCCCTTGGGAATCCTTTTCGGTGGCCTGCTAAACTCCGAGCTGAGGGTGGAGATTTCGAGGAAGGGCCTTTTAATGCAGGATACACCCTTCCTACGAATCCTCACCCTTGTTCCTTCATACTTGGCTGTCATCTGGCTCATAATTGCTTGGCCTTGGTCCAAAATTTGTCCAAAAATCTGCATTAACAACGTGTTAGCCTTCTTGGTCAACTGACTATCCTCATTCGTTCAACTAACATAAATATACTAAAAAAACATGCATAAACTATGAAAAATGGTGGATTGACGAAGAACAGTTAGGCAAATTGAGCCCAATAAGTTACCCAATTCCGGGGCTCATCATCACCCCCCTACTGAATGGGTTGCTCATCCTCTGAGCAACTAATCTAGCTCATCATCCTTGATTTCCTTGACCGCCTCTCTCACATCCCAGGCCTCTGAGGTGATATCTTCTTCAGGGTTATGAAATCCTACTTTTCTTTCCACTTCTTCCCACTGCCTGTGTTCCTCCTCTTCTTTGACTCCCTCCAACACCCCCAAAAGCAAGGGAGGACTGAACTTGAGGCCGATCCAGTTGGCCTAAAGATTATGCATGGACTATTTGTAAAGGGTTACTCTTGCCAAGGCCTCCCTCATCCTTGTTGGGGAGTGGTATTCTCTAATTTTTAGGCTGTGGGACAGTGTGTTCCACCTCCGGGTGCAAGCATGAACACAGTTATCCCCCAACAACCTTTCCATGTCCTCAAAATGGGCTATGGCTTGAGCTTGTCGATCAATGTAATCTGGTAGGGCGTGAGAGTCATTGGCTAAGTGTTGTTGGGCGTTTATTAATGCCGAGGGATCCTCCAGCTCTGCTCTGATCATTAGTGGTTCCTTTAATTCCCTGTCCATAACATTTCGGACCTCTGTTGCTCTCTTTTCTTCATGATTTAGCCAAGAGGCCATGGCCATAAGTTGCACGTCTCCTACTGTAGCGTTGGGGTCCCACAGATTCATGTTGGGAAGGGGCAAGTTGTGTAGGTAGAACTCTGATAATTTGGCCTTGTCCTCTGATGAGCTACTGTCACATAAAGCCATGAATTGATGGTAGTTTTGAAATGGAGTGATGCCCCTTTGGGCCAAGGTGTTAATCTGAAACTGCAACCACTGATCCTTAAGCTATAAGGCATATGATTTGGCAGGTTGCCTACACTGCATTGCCTCCACTGCCCAGCTGGCCATGCAGGCCAGTTGGGCCTCTTTCTCTTGTACCTGTTGCCTTAGAGACTGTATCTCCTGTGCTACTTGCAATTCCTTCTCCTGTAGCTGTCTAGTTAGTGCCTCAATTTCAGCCTGCAGCCCACCTCTTCTCTGTTGTTCATCAGGGGTTTCTTTGTCTGTTGTGGGCTGTTCTTGTTGCCTCTGTTCTCCCAAGGTGTGGGGCCTATCTTCCTTATAGTGTCCCTGTAGCTGTAGTTGTTGTTTAAGCAGCTCGTTTTCTTCCTGTAGCTTGGCCCGCTCACTGCTTTCCACATGCCGTACCATAGCCAATTCCTTTCTTGCCTCTTTGAGTTGTTATTCCAAGGGGCCTATGTCCACCACACCCTTGGACTTGGCAATTTTCATCCAAGTGTGGGTCCTCACTCTTTCTTCTTCTAGTGCAAAGAAAAGTGGCACTGCGAATTTTTGGGGAATTATCTTTCCGGCCTCTAACAGGTTATAGTAGGAGCCCAAGCTGGGCTGGGGGATTGGTTCCACAATGTTCTCAGTCTTTTCTTCCTCCTGTGATGATTTCACTACCTTTTCTTCCAATTCCTCAGTCTCCTTTAGTCTAGCCAGCGTTTCCTATAGAATTGTCTCAGCTTCCTGTAGAGAGGTCTTTGTGTTCATCATTTTAATCCTTTCTCTCCAGGTGGACGTTTTCGGGCTTCCCCGTTCATAGGTGATGGATGCCTTTGAAGGAGACTTTTCCTTTTGTTTAGTTGCGGTGTCCTCAATCGTAATTGGCTCTTTTGACTGTGGTTGGGGTCTACCAGCTTTTATCCGCGTGATCCTTCTTGCCTTAAAATACATGGAAGGCTCCCTTTTTCGCTTCCCTTTTTGTTTTGGAGATGTGCTTAAGGCAGCCAGCACAGCTGCTGCCTCCCTGGCTAAAATCTCAGGTGATTTCTCCTTTTGCTGCTCTGGTCCCATGCTTCCTGTAGAAAGTCATGTGTCAATTGTTTTCATGCTTCCTGTAGAAACTGTTTTCATGCTTCCTGTAGAAACTGTTTCAACTATTTCGGTCTGCTTGGCTGGATGTGTCTTTCCTTTTAATTTCTGTGTGGTTGCCTTGGTTGTGCCCTCCTTTGTTTGGACTTTTTCAGTCCTCTCTGCTCTACTCTGCAATCATTTCTCCCTGGGTGTTTGTACCATTGTTTCTCCCACAGTTTCAGGCTCAGCAATTTGGCCCTTTTTCCGTTCCTCTTTCTGCCCTTTTTGTGTTTGTTGGCCCTGTGTTTCTTTACCACCGGTTTTCTTTCCTGCTTCCATGTGTTCCCCTTCTTCACTGCTGGAAGAGGTGAGATCCTCGACGAGAATTCGAATATCATCATCTCTGGACATGTTGCGGAAAAACTCCCAAGAGAGGGGGACAGTGTAGGTGTGGAGGGCATCTTCCACTAAAAGTTTGATGAGGCCATGATGGGCTAACTGATCCGGTGTCCCCTCCTTCAATTTTGTGCCACATTCAATTAATGATTACAGAAGAAAATAGGGGATGCTCAACTTCTTTTCTGGAGGTAAATCCAACCCATGTCTTAGCTCACTCAGCAACCAGAAATGATAGTCGTAGACAATACTGAACCGCCCCTCACAGGTAATGTATTTCATGATTTGGAGACTGACTTCGCTCCAAAGAGGATGTACGTTGGCTCTCCGGACCCCGTTCTTGTCTTCTGCAAAATGTTCCTCAGGTAGGAAGAATTCTTTCTTGGCTTTTTGGCCCAATGCCCTCTCCTCTTTGCTCCAGGGTATCCCTAATGGCAAACCAATAACTCGACTAATGAGTTCAGGGCTAAGCTTTAGGGTCAACCCTCTGAAATTCACTATGGCCCGTGTCTTTGTTTTAGGTTGTGGGGACATTAAGAATTCCTCCGTTATCTCATCGTCATGACCCTAAATTTTGTCACAAAAGGTCATCCAATTGGCACAGGTGAAGAGGTTCAACACCTCAGGATGTTCTCGCAATTTACTGGAATCCACGGGTTCCTTCCTGATAAACCCCCCTGGCATGGTGAGAGTGCTCAGTTTTAATGCTCTGAGCAGAAAGGGAATGTTGTTTATGGTTTCCTCCTTTGAACTTCAAGAAAGGATCTCTCGGGTGTTGAATTTTGAGTTTGCACCAATTCCCTGGTTCTAAGGCTTTTGCTGCCCAAAACTCGGTTGTCTGTGTATAACAGGAAGAATTAGGTTTCCACAGACAGGGCATAGAGCTCAATTTTCATCCCCAGCATACATTCAACCGTGTAAATTCAAATTCTTCATACACAGGTTAGCCCTCACAGTGCTTTATCTTTTCTACAGGAAAATTTTTTAACAGGAACCGTGGAGGAGAATTTTGATGCAGAACTGACTAAGAAATTCCGTGCAACACACAGGCAAACTGCTATTTTCGACTCACAGACAGACTTGTCTCTGACTCTTCTATTCAAGACAGTTCAATTCACCACCTTTCGAACATACCATGCATGGAAGAGTGTTTTCGAGCCTACCTTTCTCAGAACTCCAAATTCAAAAAAAGTCCAGGCTTCTCTGCTCCGGAAAGCTATGTCGTACTTCCTGTAGAGCTTCTTCTTGTAGAACTCTTGTCGGCTTCTGTAGGATGTCACTGCGCCTCTGAACAAGCCCGGTACGCGGGAGAATTTTGAAACAGGCCAAAAAGCTCGGTGGAGGACGATGGGTTAACAGGTTGTGGGAGCAGAGGACGCGTACTTCGGCCAAGGACGTTGCAAGTGCAAATGAACAGTGGGTGGTGAGAGTCTTCAGCCAAGCATCTATTAACTGCGGTGCAATTCGTGGCGAGGGGGTGAGGTGGCCGAACCGAACCGTTAATCCAATGTCACGGCCATCATTTCTCTGCGTGTCCCTGGCCACCATCACCTCCCCTCTGCCATTAACCACCGCCACCACTGCCAGTCCCGACGTTTTTCCCCGACTGGACACTCCACACGTGTCGGCTGCACGAATCGTTGGCGATTTTGAACATAACTGAGCTTGTTCGGATCCCACGAAGCCATGTAACTAGCTGAGGGTGGCCAGTTTGACTGGCCCCCGAACCTCGTTCAATCCGAACCATTTTCACAGACATGTAGTTTTTGAAATATAGTTTATGCAATTGATGAATGAGTTTAGACACTTACCTGCGTGGCCGTGGACGCGTTATGCAGACTTCGGGGTCTTAGAACCACTGCTTCGCTTGCTGTTGCCTCGTGCACGGGCGCTAGAACCCATTCTTTCATTTGCTGATGTGGTACGTACAAGTTTTGGAACCTGATCCTTTAGTTGTAAACGCTGCATGCACAGGTTCTGTTGGTTTCCGACCACCGAGCATGTTTTCATGTCCAAGAGGAGCCTTCTTCATGTTCCCTGTGTTGATTTCAATTATCCCTACCTCCAGAGTATGTGCTCCAGAGGGATCAGATGCTACAAGATTCCTGTAGGATGTCCTGTAGCTGCTTCTCCTCCTGGGATGCAGGCTAAACGAGCAGGGCCATATTGCGGATGAGGACCGTATGCGTTGATGAAGAGTCTAGATGGAGCTTAGATAGGTAGAGTGTGCAAGACTTTGTTTCTTGACTTGTCACTTAAAAATTCTTGCTGTCAATCTGAGGCAAACAGGGTTTCTTGTATGACTGTGCAGGAACACATAACCAGGTGGGTGACAGAGGTGTAAAGAGATGGAACAGGGTGCCATATGGTGATGGGTGGAATAAAGGGGTGGCTGCAGGCCTAACCAGCAGATTCCAAGCTTCAGATTCCCTTCCAAAATCGAATTTGGCTCGCCCGAAGGTTCTACAGGATGTTTCCTGTAGAAAGCCCAGAACTTCCTGTAGAAGGTGGAATCTCGACCTGAATGTGATCAAATCCTAGGAAAGGTGAGTGGCCATGGAGGGAGTGTCTATAGGGATGTCTTGTAGCCTGGTACGGACCCCTATCCTCGTTTTGCGCGACCCTCTTTACCTGCAATTATTTCACAGAGATTAGGCTGGTTTTTTTTTTTTTCTTTTGAGAGAGACAGCTAGGGCGCCTCCATGAGGTTTTCACCCTCACTATCTGCCCTGAGCGCCTCGAAGAGGTTTTCACCCAAGGATCTTTTTATTCCTTTTTTTTTTTTTT
>APFE031180626.1:22293-37303 GCA_000404065.3 Pinus taeda | reverse complement strand
TAGGGCTAGCTACGAGGTGAAATGGTTTGATGTAGCTTTGAGGTTTGTCTATCTCAGCCTAGGTGAAATCTCAAACGCTAACAGGTTGAACATTTTTGTTTTGAGGCCCATGTTAGACCTCAAAATTTCTCTAATGCTAGATGTGAAGTATGCCCTCTTTGGGGAATATAGGCCTATAAATAGGATGTATCCTCACTCAATTCGAAAAAAAATTTAACGAAGAAAGAAGAATAATTAGGACCTATTGAAGAGCAATTTAGAGAGGATTATACCCCATGAACCAATGAGTTAAGAAAACATTGAATGGATAATTTTTTAATTCTTTTATGGTTCTAGTTAAGGCATTCTTGAAGCCTTTTTTTATCAGTCTTTGAAACACATTTTTGGAGCAACTATGAATAAAATTCGGCCCAAATATGAGACTTGATTTGGCCTTGTTGCAACATGATTTTTAAGTGTGATTTAGCCTCATTTTCAGCCTTGTTGCAGCTGCAGACAACCTTAGTTTTTATTCTTGCAACTACCTTAGTTTTTGGCCCTGTAGCTACCTCATCTTTCAACCCTATAACAAGCTCATACTTCAGCCCTATGGTTGCCTTAGACTTTGGCCCTGTGACAAACTCAAAATTTGGCCCTATGATAGCCTCTATTCCGACACTATGACAACCTCTATTTTGGCCTTATGGTAGCCTCAGTGTCAACCTTTGCAACCCTGGTCTCGACGTATTTTGGAGTCTATTTTGGGAGCTGATATGAAGCCTATTTGGATAATTTTTGGAGTAGAACTCAGTCTTGCTTGAAGGTTCTTTTGGAGTGTTTTATAGACACATCTCCGATCTAGTAAAAATTCTGAATTGATAATAATTAAAGATAGGTATGTACAAAATATCAAGGGATTGTTGACAAGTTGGTGCCTAAAGAGGATTGGTTTCCTCATGTATTTCCAGGTTGGAGCTTGATATTTCTTAATAGGATTGATGTCCTTAATCTATTGCGAGGTTAATGCTTGGGCTTGTACAAAAGGATTGGTGTCCTCATTATTGTAATTTTAGCTAAAAATATACAAGCGATTTTTCATTTTTAAATTCTCATGTCTTGGCATTGTTTATGTTTCGTAATTGTAACAAATTTTAACTAGAAAAAATTATAATTCGATGAAATACCACTATTGTCGCACATGCTATTATTTTACATCCTTTCGTGACAATGGATCCACAACTACATTGCGATTCCATTTTTTGTGCAATATTTCCATATCAAAGGTGGAATGTTTTTCCATACATTTTTGTTGTTCAATGGACAATGTCTTTTATTATAACAAGAATTGAAGATTGTTGTGATCTATACTTATTGATAATTTACTTCATATTCTGACACTATGACAACCTCTATTTTGGCCTTATGGTAGCCTCAGTGTCAACCTTTGCAACCCTAGTCTTGATGTATTTTGGAGTCTGTTTTGGGAGATGATATGAAGCATATTTGTAGAAATTTTGGAGTAGAACTCAGTCTTGCTTGAATGTTCTTTTGGAGTGTTTTATAGAAACATCTTTGATCTAGTAAAAATGATGGATTTACAATAATTAAAGATAGGTATGTACAAAATATCAAGGGATTGTTGAAAAATTGGTGCCTAGAGAGGATTGGTTTCCTCATTGTATTGCCATGTTGGAGCCTGATATTTCTTAAGAGGATTGGTATCCTCAATCTATTGCGAGGTTAGTGCCTGGGCTTGTACAAAAGGATTAGTGTCCTCATCATTGTAATTTGAGCTAAAAAAATACAAGCGATTTTTCGTTTTTCAATTCTCGTGTCTTGGCATTGTTTATGTTTCGTAATTGTAACAGTTTTTAACTAGAAAATTTAATAATTGGATGAAATACCACCATTGTCGCACATGCTATTATTTTACATCCTTTCATGACAATGGATCCACAACTATGTTGTGATTCTATTTTTTGTGCAATATTTCCATATCAAAGGTGGAATATTTTTCCATACGTTTTTGTTGTTCAATAGACAATGTCTTTTATTATAACAATAATTGAAGATTGTTGTGATCTATAATTATTGATAAGTTACTTCCTAAGAGGTATTGTAACCACTTGGAAAGTGCATGGATAATGGTGAGCATCTGTTTATCACATGTATAATTTAAGCTTTCCGTTATGTTGATTTTCCAACTTTCAAAAATTATCGAGTGTTCATTTAGCATTAATACTACGCCTATCCCAACTCCAGAAGCATCATATTCTACCACAAAGGGTTTTGTGAAATATGGTGTTGCTAACAGATGTGTAGAATACAACTCTTTTCCATCTCTCAAAATACTCATTGGCTTGGTTACTCCATTGGAAGGAATTTTTCTTCAACAAGTTTGATAGTGGTGTTGTTAATTGAGCATAGTTCTTGATAAACCTTTTGTAATAACTCGTTAATCCTAGGAATCCTATTAGTTTTGATACATTATTTGGTCTTCGCCATTCTATGATTTCCTTGATTTTACTAGAATCTGCCTTAACTCCTTCCCTGGATATGATATGGCCAAGATATTCGACTTCTTCCTTACCAAAAGTGCATTTTGATATTTTTGCATAGAATCAATTTCCTAGGATAGGAGGGAAAGTATTTGCTCCAAATTCTTACGATGTTCCTTCCATGTCTTCCTATAGATAAGGATATCATAAAAAAGGACTCATACAAACCTTCGTAGGTATGGTTTAAAGAGTTCATTCATGGTTTCTTGGAAGGTGGAAAAAGCATGGTTAACCCAAACAATATCACCTTGAATTTGTAATGACTTTCAAGAGTTCGTGAAGTAGTGTTTGGTGCATCTTCTAGACGTACTCGGGTTTGATAATACCTTTACCTTAGATCTAACTTTATGAAATATTTTTCTCCATGGAGCTCGTCCAACATTGTATCTATAAATGGTATAGGAAACTTTTTTTTATAGTTATCTTGTTTAGGCTTCGATAATCTATGCATAGTGTAAATTATCCATATTTTTTTCAAACCAATGCCACTACGGCTGCATATGGGTTCCTGCTCGTTGTAATAACTCCACATATTACTAGGTATTGAATTGATCTTTCTATTTCGGTTTTATGGTGGTGAGGATGTCGATATGGTTTTCCATTCGCTAGTGTTGGATCTAGTTTAAATTCAATTATATGTTCTATCCTTCTCTTTGGAGGCAACTTCAAAGATAAGTCTTGAAATACCTTGTCGTATTTTGGATTAATGCTTCAATCTTTGGATGTTGAGAATGTATTATTTTTGGTGCTACTATCTCTATTTCATGGCATTGTGTGATGTAGGTTGTTGCCCCTTTCTAATTAGTCTCGTCATTTATTGAGAAGATACAATTTGAGTTCATCTAGGCTAGAATCCAAACAATTTATATTTTCTTTCTTCCCATTTGGATTTAATAAATTGATTCTAGTGATTTGCATAATAGGTCCCTAGGGTTTGCAGCCATTGAATTCCCAATACACCGTCTACTCCTTCCAATGACATGGTGTAGAGCTAGGATTCCAATTCATATTCTTCTAATTGCAACTTGACATTATGACATTTTCCAACTCCATTAATTTGTTTTCCATGTACTACCATAAATATTATGTCTACGACTGGAAATACAAATAGATTTAGTCTTTTTGTGACATTATATCTATGAAGTTATGGGTACTTCCTATGTCCATGAGTACGATGAAATTTTCCTTTTTATTGTGCCCTTTTAGTTTCAATGTTTGGGGTTGTTCCATTCCTGTTATTGCAGTAAGAAATATCTTGGGCACAACCTCCTCATCTTTTGTATTTGGAATATCATTATTTCCCTTATATTGTTCTTTTGAGTCACTGTTGGATGTGTCAAATTGTTCCTATGCTTCACATGAATATAGTTTTTTGTTGTTGCATATGTGCTTGTGTCCAATTTTCCCCGCAATACCTACATGTGTTGACCCATTTCCTGTCTAAGCCCTAGTGCTGATTCTCTTCTTATCTTAAGGGAGGAGGAATATATTTATTAGGCATGTGGGGTACTATTTTGGCCTTTCATTCAAGTATTTGTTTGATGTTTTTGGACCTGTAAGAGATGGTTTGATGAGCTTGTTCTTTTTTTTTTAGCGATGTTGTTGTATGCCTAGCATTATCAATTGTTTTAGGATTCCATAGCCTTATTTCACTATGGATATAATATTTTACCATAAATGCACATTTTTGGCAATTGTACGTTCGTTAATCTATTTTGTCTAGTTTCAAAAGCTTCCCATTTGTGTGTATAGTTGTATGTATTTCCCTTCTATTTAATATGTACAAATTTGTTGTAAAAATTGTTGTCTTCTTTGTCATGAAACAATTTTAATAATGGTAGTTGTAAAACTTTTCCATTGAAAAAACGAACATCACATTTTTTTCACATCATAGGAACTAGTCATAAGCTTCCCTTCTAAATTGTTGGAAGTCGATATTATATTTTATATTTCACCTAATGAGAGTTTGATTAAAAATTACCTTCCATTTTGTTGACCTAGATGATTTCTCCTCTATGTTATTTATCATCAAACTGTGATAATTCCTTAATTCATTGATGATTTATATCTAGAATTCTTGTGTGATATTGACTTCTTCAAAAAAAATATTTCATATTATTCTCGATGATCCTGTTTACTTGTATTTTATGGACTAGGTATTGGCCTTTGATAGACTAAGAGTTGTGTTGTTGACACATCTACATTCTCAATTAGTTGATTAATTTGTTTGCCATGGTAGTTAAGAGTCCTGGTAGATTTATCCTTGCTGTCATTTCTCATTCTCAGAAGAGAATTCCATCGAAATTTGTATTTTGCATGTTGATTATCAATTTAATTTCTTCTCTCTATTAGTTGCTTCATCTTCTCAATCAACAACTTTTGTCCTTCCTCAAATTTTGTTTGCACTTTTTCCATGTTGTTGAGACAATATTTCACGCCATTGACCTCATCTCTATAAGGATTGGCTTCGACATATAAATCATCATGGTGAATCTTCTTGGGGTTGGTCGTTTTACTTGCGGACCCCATGACCTATTTTTTGTTTTACCCTTTTTTATTTTTCACCCCTACTTGTTTGGTATTTTATTTAGATTTCATACTCACTTTTGTTACATCATCAACTAGTATCACCATATCCTTGTCTTTTGATGTGTTGGCTTGATTTTTTCCACTTTATTATGAAATACTTGTGAATGAATTTCCATACCTTATAGATGACAAATGATTTGAGCAAATTCTTTCAGGTCTGAATTCTTGTATAGGATTAGCTTTAGCGATATTAAACTTGATTTCAATAATTCAAAATTTTTTGGCATATGCATAGGATTCCTCATTGTGACCTCTCCTACTATGAATGGTAGTGGAATACATTTCTTTTTCCTTTTCTTATTAAAAATAACTAACCAAGAATGATATTATATGCAGACTTCTACAAGAAAGTATTTATCCAAAAACAAACATATGCAACAACAATGGTTTATCTTCATATCCATACAATCTGATATATGTATGGTTCTTCTTTTCTTCATACATTCTTTTTCTATAGAGAAAATTTTGATCTTTTGGAGATATTCTTTTGTGTTCATGTCTTGCTAGCATATGCTTGAACTCTCTGACATATTTATCTTGAATAAGGAAAAAATGCAAAAGAGCCTTGTGTTTCCATAGAGCAAGATACCATAACTGTATTGGTTCTATCTCATGATCCATATTGATTTTGTGGGGCAAGTTGTGGAACATATTGTAGAAAACAATAGTCATCACTAGATAGGTCATCATAAAAATTCTTTGGATGTTGTGAAAATTAATCAATTAAAAAGAAATCCCATTTGAAAAAACCTCTACCCAACCAAAGATAACATCCTTCTTGAAAGAGAAGTAGAGTATTTACAACACTAACCCAAGGGAATTAACAGGTGATTCCTACCCCATAATGCATGTGAATAATGAAGAGAAATATCTATATGGTTCTTCCAATAAAGTCCTGAAGTCTTGAATCATATTCATCTTGTCACCTTGAGCATTGAGAAAGGGCTGCATTGGACTCAGATAACTTAAGCTACATATTTGGTTCTAGAAACCTCAATATATTTTTGAAAGCCTTTAGGGTTAAAAAAACTGATTTCTTCTTCAGACCAAGCTTGATATTCTCGATCTTTGGATCAAAACGACTAGACATCAATAAATGATTTATTTAAAAGCAAAGAATTTTGGAAAACATGCGGCATTATCTAATCTTGTACTCCAAATCTTATTGCCTTGTTTATTTTCTAGATGCAAGTTCAAATACCATTGATACACAACTAACCAATGGAAGTGTTTATCCTAACATGCAAATGAATTAGCTATATCCCCACAATAGGTTCCTTCTTACATTTAGTAACCATATTGTTTAGTTCTTCAATGTACTTAGATATATGTGATCGATCAATGAGGCCTAAATGAAGCTATTAGTTGCTAAAATCTCAAATTATGGTAGCATTTAGTAGTATATCACTTCATCATGTGCCACCTTCATCGGGCCAAGTGAGAATGATAATGGGAAGTTAATAACTTATGGGAATTATTTTAAAAAGGTGTACTGGAAAATAATTCATGTAGTGCAATATCAACACCTTTTCAGCTTGGAGATTGTACTTTCTTAAATGAGATTTCAATCAACCTTGAAGGGAGAAAAATCTTTATTTTCACTATGTAGGGAGTATAATAAAAGGGATGACTTTAATGATATAATGTGTGCAGATATTTTATATGTACGGAAAGTCAAATGTGTAGAATAATGGATTTGCGGGAGTATGGAGTGTGCATGACTGGGAATGTGTGGGGAAATGGATACGTGGAAGGACGAGTATGTAAAAGGATGGGTACATAGAAAGATGGGTGTATGGAAAGATGGCATGTAGGTATGCACACATAGAAAATGACTAAAGTATGGACAAGTGCAAAGAAGTGATGTGCAAAGAAAGGAAAAGGTGTGTATTGAGGAGAGGTGTAGAGTGCAGGAAAATGAAAGACTTCTACATCAATATGTTTTAGAAAAAGACTAAGTATAAAATTTGAGGTAAGGATAGAAAATACATAGTGATGACATAAAAATAGTTCAACAAGATGTTGATGAGACCCTCAAGGGGGAGGATATTTAACCAGGCATAAATTTGTGACTAGAGCTTAGTTTGAGATGAAATTTATATTGTGTTGGAAATATCTTGATGAGCAGAATATCAGAAATTATTTTTGAGGTGGTTACAGAGAGGGGAAATTTTGCTAACGCCATCTCCATAATTTGATATTATAGGTTAGGTCTAGACACCATGCAACCCTAATCAAACATTACAGGGTTGGGTGCATTATAGATTACATAAAAAATAATGGTTCAATAGTTGGACTAAATAGGCTCAGGAAAAAGAGTAAAAATATTAGAGTTGTGGATCAAATAGTAGGATTGGAAGGCCATAAATACGCCATAGGGATGGATTGATCAAAATGAATGTTCAACATGGATTTGGATGGACCAAAAAATAGAACCAAAAAGAAGATTGAAGTTCCAAGGATAGACTATAGGAACCAAAATGCAAAAGTATAAGAGCAAATGTTACAAAGCAAGGAAGTACAATAGTAAGATTGTATAGCATGAGATATTGGATCATTGGGTACAACAAAATGACTATATAGACGCAAGATTGCTAGCAAGAAAGGTCACCTTCTTTGTGACCCATATGATAAATATTTGTTGAGATATTGGGATATAACTATTAAAGCTCAATTACATGATAATTGCATAAAAGCATGACCAAGTGAAGCAACCATGATTATGAGGAGGAATATCTCAACTATTTCTTGCTATTTTGAGGCTTTAATAAATTTTGAAAAGTTTTTATATGTTGATAAATAAATGGAATATGCATAATGATATTGCAAGAGAATGCATTGCCAATAATGGATATGCACTGCTAGGCATGAGGATAATTAATTGTTAAATGCATATATATATTGCCATTGTGCATGTAAATAATGATTGAGCATACTTGTAATATGCTTATCAAGACTCAGAGTAGTCTGTTGTCATAACATGATTATGATGACTAACCATATATTATTGATGACCATATGGATATAGAAGCTTATGAGGATGCTTCATAGAGCCTTTTTGATTTATTATTGAACATGTTGAATTATTGTTGATATATGAATATATAGTTGGAATATTAAAAATAAATATTTGAGCATGTAAATAAAGTAAACCAGTTGTTGATTAGAACTATTGAAGCACATGTTTAATACTAATTTAACTATAGTTGATATGTGAATGACATTGTGCATTAGGAAGAAGATGCTGACTATTCTCATTAATTGTTATTAAAAAGGGCCACTTGTTTGAAGTGGGATTTGAGGCAAGGAAGTAGCTTCAACAATTGAAAGAGTCTTTAAGAAAATGCTAAGGGGATGCAAGGCTAAAGACAGATCCAGATGCACCTCCCGAAGAATCATCAATTGGGTATGTAAAACAATGGAAGCTATGTAAATATGGACTATTAGCCATACTACAACAACAAGTAATTTGAAGGAATGGGTATGTGTTTATTTAGGGTTAATTTGTACCTTTAATGATATGAAATGATTAAATGCTCACGAGTTATAAATTTCCAAGGAGGGTATGGTTAAGGTAGAGAGATACCATCACATAATATTTGATAAGAATTTTGGAAATATATATGAGCTATCCGATGAAAAATAGTTAGATACGTAAGTAGTATACTCATAAATCAAAGAGAATAATGGTGGATTTGTTAATTTATGCAACCAGGGTCAAATTCCACCTTTAATAGCTCAAATGATAGAGATTATGATTGCATTGAATTCCTCTTTTCGAGAGGACCAAAATCGACCTAAAGATCACTTCATTTGGAAAAGAAGAATTTGGTTTCTGAATTTTTGAACTCACTCATGTACATTGGACTAGGTCGACCCTATACACATGTACAATTAGACACATCGACCTCAACATCAAGCAGACCCTAATGAAATCCTATAAATAGAAGATACCTCAAGCTCAATTGAACATCATCATCAAGAAACCTCTTCTCTACTCATCTGTTTGTTTGGCTTGCTCATGTTCATTGAAAGAAGTTCACTCAGGGCCCGAAGTATATGGTTTGAGGCTCACACGTGTCTAGGGTTTCTATTTTCCAATCACACACACAGCTCTGGACATATTCCACTACAGTCGCTCGCTCACCATGTTTCAAAGTGTGATTGGGAAGGCACAGTTGCTCGCATGACTTCCATAAGGGTGCGATTGGGGTCTGAGATTAGATTTGGGCAGATCTGACGATAGTTACACTCACAGAGAGGATAAGGGATCGACTTCGGAATCATAGTCGCTCACATGACAAATTTAAGGGAGTGACTAAGGGTTTGGATATGTTTTTCTCCATATTCGCATGATCACAGTTAAAGTCACTCACTCATAGTGCCTCAGAGAGCGACCAGGAGGTAACAATCGCTCACAGAATATATTGATGAGTGCGACTAGGGTTTTGAGCTAGGGTTTGATAGTTGACCACAGTTGACTACAATTGTCTGATGGCTGGAAGGTTTTTCTCTATTGTACAATAATTTTGGAAGTTTGTCTTTGATTTTTATTAGGTTAATATCTATTGCAAGATTATGTATTGGGTTAATTGTACTCTCTGCTAAAACATTTTATGACAATCAAATAAGAAGAATAGTTGAAAGGGTTTCCCCCCTAGTGGGGTTTTTCCATGGTATTTGACTAATCTGGTGTCTCTTATGGTTGTGCTATTGTCTCCTTTATCATTGGATATATATTGTTCTATCTTTAGTTCATGCTTATGATTGGAAACATTGCTTGATGAAGATTTGAATTGGGCTGAAGTAATTGAAACAACATAGAACAATATGAAAAAATTAACATGGTATTAGAGCTAAGGTGAAGGACAAGCCCAAAAGGAGACAAGCATTGAAGCCATCTTCCTTGGAAAGTTGAAGGAGCTTATCTAGTCAAAGTCAAGATTTTTTCCTCTACCTTCAAGGAGCATGAAAAGTTGGGTGATGCATCAAAATTTGCTGCATGGAAAGTCGAGTTAGAGATCATAGCTGACAAAAATGATTTGTTGGAGTACATTCAAGGAAGAATGCTCGAGCCTCCAGAGAATGCTTTCGCTTCCCTAAAAAATAGGTACAAGAAAGGTGAGTCCAAAGCAAAGAAAATTATAGCTGATGGTTTATAAGATCATTTACTTGCATATGTTGGGAATTTAAGGAAGTCTAAATAAATGTATGATAAGATAGATGACATGTATGAAATCAATAATCTAAATGAGATCATCACTTTGAAAGATCAACTCAAAGACACCAATATGAACAAAGGATAAGTTGTACAATCATATATCATGAGGATATCTCATCTTAGAGAGCAATTGCAAAGAGTTGGGGAAAATGTTCCTGGTAGGGAATTAGTGATTGTGACCCTTAGAGGTATCCCTCCCATTTGGGGAACCTTTATTACTATAATAAGCAACATCAATGTCCTTCCATCATTTGATGAAATTGTTGGAAAGCTTACTCAAGAAGAATCAAGAATGGTAGCAAGATGAAGAATTCAAAATCATGAAGAGGGAGAGCTCACTGCATATATCACTCATGACAAAAAGAAGAAGAAAGGAAAAGGAGCTCCATCAAGGAAGCCTCCTTCTCAAATTGAAAAAGTAAGGAATTATAGATCATCATCTCATATTGAATGCTATAATTGTCACAAGAAGGGTCATTATGCTTGAGATTGTCCCGAGAAGAACAAAGGATTACACTACAACACTAGAAGAAACAACAACAAATACAATAATCAAAGAAGGAAAGATGATCGAAGAAATAACCACAATAGAAAATATGAGAGAAGAAGAAGAGGTACCTTCAAGTGACCATGAAGAATATCATCCTCCTCAAAATAAGTCAAGATTTCCCAGGTATGAAAGTAATGCTGTAAATAAATCTGAATACATTCTTACTTTTTCCCTTACTTCTTCTTCTCCTCCAGATTCTTGGGATAGTTGCTGGTTGATAGTGGGGCCACTTATCATTTCTATGGATATAAGTAATTCCTCTCTAATATGGTTGAGGGGGAGACTAAGATGAAGATTATTCTTGGACATAACTCCACTCATCCTATAAGAATGCTCGAGCCTCTAAAGAATGATTCCGCTTCCCTAAAAAATAGGTACAAGAAAGGTGAGTCCAAAGCAAAGAAAATTATCGCTGATGGTTTATAAGATCATTTACTTGCATATGTTGGGAATTTAAGGAACTCTAAATAAATGTATGATAAGATAGATGACATGTATGAAATCAATAATCTAAATGAGATCATCACTTTGAAAGATCAACTCAAAGACACCAATATGAACAAAGGATAAGTTGTACAATCTATTAGAGCCTAGATTTACCTTAGGCTGAAAAGGTAAGCTTCTAGGTCCACATCAAACCATGCTCAGCCTCGTAGCTAGCCCTACGAGGACAGGAGAGGGCTCTCTCCGTGTCAATCTTAGCAAAAGATAATCAGATGGGGCCTGAGATGACTGATTTATCAACTGATCTTAGGCTAGGTATGTAGTGCAAGGATTTGATTTGAGTTTTTGGGTGTTTTTTGTTGGAAAAAGGGAAAGGCAAATTTGGGTCCAGGGATGAGGCCAAATTTTTGCAGAGTTCTGGTTGGGGCAAGGTAGGTAGTAGTTTTGATGTTTTAGATTAAATGAATGGATAGAAAATACCGCTGAGGAGCTGAAGAGGGCAAGAGGCTGCAAGAATCCTCTCCAAACAGATGAAAACATGTAAAACTAAACAAAAGTTTAAGGCAGAGCACAGCAAGCCAATGAATTCTACCTTTGTCACTCAATTTGTTTAATTTCAGAAGCAAAGAGAAGGGAAATGGCATACATGAAACATCAATGAACTTACAATTTCATGAAGAAAAACACCATCAAAACACAGAACCACAAGGATCCCAACACGTGCTGCAAAACCCTGGTCTTTCCTTTGTCAAAAATGCTGAAAATGAATGTACAATGAAGTGCCAAGCAATCCCAAGTGTCCAACCCTGAAAATGACTGAGAAATTACATGATATAGACAAGCCTAACTCCTTCCCATGCCTCTATGGGTAGAGCTCATCATTCTAGGAGCTGTTTCAATCGTATCTAAACAAGGAATTGAGAAATAGGCAATGAAACAACTTGCCTCTATATGCTAGGAAACTGATTCATTCACTCACATTTCACCTTTTGGTGAATGAATCTACTAAGACAAGTAAAAATGTGCCAAAATTACATCATGGTCATGAAATTACATCAAGTTAGATCAAGAGTAACATCAAAAAGTGAAACTAGTAAAAACTGGTCGAACTTCTTAGCTGCTGAGTGAAAAATAGGCCAAATTTCCCTATGTGCCGCGCCTGAAATTTGTATGCGTAGCACAACTTTTAGGCTGATGTTGAGGGCCTTCCTGAAGTCCAAATTGATCTCATGATAGCTCGTTGGCAAGCCCTACCCGTCTACTTTCAAATCCAAGTGGAATTTCTAGATTTGGTGTCCATTTGCCCCTCCAAAACTCCAATCTCGCAACGCTGCTTCCTGTGGGTGAAAAAGGTGGCAGAAAGGTCATTTTTTGTGTGTTTTTGACCCTTTAGGAAACCCAGAACTTGATGAAGTCCTTAGGTAATTCATGAGCATGCATATATTTTCATAAAAAATCCAGAAATGCAAAGTTTTCCTCCAGAGGATCTTCCAATTATAAGCCTACGCGTTGGGCAGGAAAATCTGTTTTGAAGCCAAAAAATTCAAAATTGACAAAATTTTCTCCAAACTTGCTGAAATTTGGACTGAAGGTTCATCATCAAGTATCGTGTTTAGGCAAAGAAGCTTCATCCAAGATTCAGAGCCTATCATGCCTTTTGCATCATTTTAGTGCCCTCCTTAGTCTTGCTTTCAGGATTTTGATCCTCGCTTTGCAAACATGAGTTCGCGCCCAATAATGGTTTTTCATGTGCCTGAGCATGTCCTTGTCCTTGTTTTCCTTCGCTAACAGCTTCTATAAGTGGATGTTGACTCTCTCGAGCCAAGACTCCCGATCGGCATTGATCTCTTGCTCAAGCGAAGTGAACTCCACCCTCCTCCTTTGGGGTAGCTTTGGCGATTTTTCTTTATGTTTTTGCCACCTCTATGAGGCCTCCTGGGTGCATGTACTTCTGTTGGAGAATCACTGTGGGTCTCCTCCTCATGATCATATGACGGATCAGATGCCATCTCTACTAGTGGATGAACTGTCTTGGAGCTGCCTTGAGGAGAAATAAGTGAGCTGTGATATGTTTGACTTTTGCCACCAAGGGAAAACAGTGATATAGGGGACTGTAGGAGGGAGAAAACAGTGAGGGATTTGAGGGATTGTTGGGATAGGGTTTATTTAGGGAGATAGGGAATTAGGGAATGATTTAGGTGTTTTTGTATATGGACTAGGGTTTGGGAATAATGGGATTAGGTATTAGGTTTTTTAGTTTTAGGGATAAGGGGATAGATGAGTGTGAATGAAAGGGGAGAGGGAATGAATATGAGTGAAGTGTAGTGAGAGAAAACTGAAAATGGGGATACAATGGCAAAATTGAAAATTTTCAAACCCTAGGCAATTTTCTCAACACAACTTTGCAAGGAACTAGGGTTTTGTTTTTAACCTATTGAAACACAATAAACACTGATGGAAACTCATACATTGGCAATATGGAGGTGTTAACTTACTTGTGGAATGAAGAATTTGCAATTTGGAGGAAGATTTGAATGAATTTCAGGCTTTTTATCCCAATGCCCGTACCATCTCTATGCGCCGCGCCAGTGTATTTTTTGCACTGTGGAGGGCAGCCCAATGCGCCGCGCCATCTCTATGCGTAGCGCCTTTTTATAGGAGCCTTTTTGAGGCCTTCCTGGTGTCCAAATTGGGCGCAGGATAGCTCGTTGGAAAGGTTATTGAGTCTAATTTCCAACTCAACTAGAATTTTTCAATTTGGAGTTTATTTGACTTGTCAAAAATCAAATCTCCCAATACTGGTCAAAATGTGCAAATGAGGCTACCTAAAGGCAGAGTGCTGTTGCATTCAACTTTTGAAGGTCTTCCTCAACTCCAAATTGAGCTCATGATAGCTCATTAGAAAGATATTTTTTTCTAGTTATCATTTGATGCCTCAAGCAAGTCATTTGGCCAACCAAGCTAGGAGAAAACATGATTTTCCCAAGGTCACTTCAGAGGTGCATCAATTCTCCCGAGGCAACTGTATTTTTGACATGTCTCTAAAACCATGACACCTGTGTAAAAAGTGAAGGAGGTTTTTCTTCCTTGGCCTATTTTGGACAAAAAAATCTTTCAGTTTTCCCAAATATGTCTTTTATTGCTTAGAAACATCATTGAAGTAAAACCTATCCCAATGTGTGGAATAGGGGATTTGTCGAAATGAAGCGAAATGAAGGGGATAAGGGGCTTATAAATTCTTGAGAAAATTTTGGGAATAGGGAGGGATGTTAGGAAGTAGGGGAAAGTGGAATTTCAAATATTGAGTGAGGGGAAGGGGTCGAAAAGGGCAAAACACAGGCCTAGCCTAGAAAATAGGGTTTGTAGCAAGAAACTAGGGTTTGTGCAAAAATGAGGAATTTGGGAGATCTTAGTGATGGAAAGTGTTTAATAAGGTACATTAAGGATAGGGGAAGGTGTATGAACATCCGGATACAAGTTTTTCTAATGATTTGACCATCCAAGAGGAATTACCTTCAAAACCCTAGGAGAGGGAAATGGACCTTACCTAGGCACAACTGAAGCATGAACAAGGTGTAAAATGACCCATTGGTACCTGGCATGATGATGAAAACCCTCTGAATGATGGTACACTCATATGAATGGTGACATGGACCGACATTTGGACAA
>APFE031180626.1:0-18211 GCA_000404065.3 Pinus taeda | reverse complement strand
GGAAATAGAATTCCCTAGCATTAAGTACTGCCAGGGCATGGTATATTCCTGCTAGCATGGATAGATGCGAAGTAGTTTGGTTAAGGAAGATCTTTGGAGAGCTATTTGAGCAGGTTATAGAAACTACATTGATATATTGTGACAAAAAGAGTGGGATCCATCTGGCAGAGAATCCATTATTTCATGAAAATTCCAAGCACATAGAGATTCAATATCATTATATTCGAGACATGGTGCAAAGAGGACCCGTTCGACTCCATCATATATCAAAAAATGAGTGATGACAATATTCTCACCAAGGCTTTACCGAAAGGAAATTTCTTGGTCTTCAGAGAGCATCTTGGACTAATGGATGTGACCCCTCTAGATAAGAGGCATCGCTGATCAAGGACATTGATCCAACTCTTACCACCTTATTTGAGCTCCCAGGGCGAGGAATTGAGATAGAGGGCTCCTGGAGTTGAGGGATTTATGGACAATAGGGTATCACCCTATTTATTACACATAAGGTTGGAGATGCTGCTCCTCTATATTCACAGGGTTAGAGATGCTATTCTCCTATTTGGTCTATGCAGATTATACCTCAGTTGGTATCATACCCACAAGTTAAGTGTGTTGGGAATACCGCTCCTTGTTTGGTTAACAGGTTGAGAGTGTACTTGGGTTGTACAACCCAAGTTGATTATGATGCAAGTGTTCTACCTCAAGACTCTTGAGGGTCATTGATGGGAATATCAGTAGGCAATAGGATTGGGTTGATTTTTTTCTCCCCTTTATGGTTCTGGGTTGAGAATGAGCTCCCCAATATGATTCAAAGGTTGAAGATATGCTCCCCTGTATGTTTGGATATCCCTTTCCTCAGTATGGGTGGATTCTAATGCTCCCTGATTCTTATTCTTTTAGATTAGAGAATGTTTTAGTAGGTAGAGTTGAGAAGAGATGGTCACTACATGAAGACATCATGACAGAATGATGTGATGATCAACAGAAAAATATTGGCAAGTGGAATTCTTCCTAATTGAGATGGAGTGTTAATTTATGAAACCAAGGTCAAATTACACCTTAGACAAATCAGATGATAGAGATGATGATTGCATTGAATTCCTATTTTCAAGAGGACCAAAATTGACCTAAAGATCACCTCATTTAGACAAGCAGAATTTGGTTTTGGAATTTTTTGAACCCACCCATGTACATTGGACTAGGTCAACCCTATACACATGTACAATTGGACAGGTCGGCCTCAATATCAAGTGGACCCTCATGAAAGCCTATAAATAGAAGATACCTCAAGCTAATTTGAACACCATCATCAAGAATCTTGTTCTCTACTCGTATGTTAGTTTGGCTCACTCAAGTTCTTCAAAAGAAGTTCACTCAAGATCTGAAGTCTGGTCTGAGGCTTGCACATGTCTAGGGTTTCTATTTTTCGGTTGCATGCACAACTATGGAAAGATTTGACTGCATCCACTCGTTTTCCACGTTTCAAAGCGCAACTGGGAAGGCACATTCACTCACATGACTTCTTGAAGGGTGCGACTGGGGTCTGAGATCAGATCTAGGCAGATCCGACCATAGTTGCATGCAGAAAGAGGCTAAGGGAGAGACTAGGGCATCATAGTCGCTCAAAGGAAAAATTAAAGGGAGCGAATGAGAGTTTGTATATTTCTTCTCCACAGTCACATGATCACAGTTAAAGTCGCTTGTTGTTGATTTTTGTGTAGATTGGGAGGTACTCCAAGCCTAATGTTCAAGGGTTGGAGGTCAAAGCACCACAAGTAGGCTTGTGGGCTTAGAACCCAAGTCTGGGGTTTTGCACCTAATCGTTTTTGGGGAAATTCTCGAAGCACATTTCTAGATGTGATGGCATGAGATAATAGAGGGTAGAAAGGAGAATCCAATGCTTCAAGGATCGTTCAATTATGAGTTGTAGAAGTGGAGAATTGAATTTTTGAAGTTGACAAGTAATTGTTGGTTTTCAAGTCATGTAGGCCTGTAGTAAAACTTGGCCAATAGATGTGTCTCTTCACTAATTCGTGGAGCCCTTTCTTTTGTGTATAAAATAGAGGTGATAGAGTCACTTTAGACTCATTCATTATGAAAAATTTTCTCAACATAAGGACTCAGTGGAGAGAGGCGACTATCTAGCCCTAGACACAGTAAAAGAACAAGCCTGGACAACGTGGAGGAGAGGGTTCGAAGTCTGTAGGGGAGGCAGAGTAGGGAGGCTAGTGTGGAATGTGTTTGGGCTATCTAGGTTGATTTTTTGAGGGCATAGTAGGCTTGTTGTGAGACCGAGTTCATGAGAGACAAGGATGTTGTTGGTGGAGGGTGTTTGGGCATTGTTTGGAGGGGTTGGTGCTACAAGAGGGTTGTTGTGCTAGGCTGCAGGCCATAGCACACAGCTAGGAGTTGCATAAGGGCTGAAAAGGGTGGACTATGCCCTAAGGAGGAAGTGTGGAAAAGGAGGAGCCTTCTTAAGGTATGATGCAACCCTTTAAGGGCTTGTTTGGGGACTTCCAAGTGGATTTAGGGCTGCATTAAGTGCCCTAACTAGGACAGTTGCAAACAACATGTGGAAACATTAGTACAATTATGTTTTTGGACAGATTGGGTCAAATACATTTACAAGTGCTTGGATTCGCTGGAAGCTTGAGGAAACCTTAGGAGTTGGTTGGAGGAGCCCACATGGATTGTTGGGAAGCCTACCAAGCAGCCAAGGTGATAGTAGACACATCAGATTGGAAGACAAGAGGACAACAACAAGGAGAGTTGCGGATGGACCCTTGTATTAAAGTTGGATAGGTTTGCTAGGTGAGGACATGATTGGTGCCTAGATTTGTGTAATAGCTCCACTATTACAGAAGCAAAGGGCAGATTGGTGAATTATGTAGGCATCTGTGTGTAAGGGTATCCTAGGTGTGGGGATGGCCTAACTAGGTGAAGATGCTACAATGTGGAATTCGTCTCTCATGGACTGTTGGAGGGAAGCATGAGAGAAGACCAAGTGTGGATGTGATTGGGCACTTATGGTCTGCTGGAGGAAACATGATAGTTTCCAAGTTGGAGCCCGATGAGCAACACCTTGATGGACAAAGGTGGTTGCAAGAGAGGCAGTTGATGAGATCAAGGGTCTGATCAACTAGGGGAAGTTTGTGAAGCCTGAGACTTGTGTGTGGAGAAGGACATCTACAACAGAAGATGGGAAATCATCCTAACCTGTGTTCATTGTGGGAGGTGGACACCTTGTAGTGATAGGTGGCAACCCTTTTTGCCCTATGTTTGTCTTCATCGGTGCAACACAGGAAGAACATAATGGGTTGAATTCCTTGAGTAGTTGAGGAGAAACAGTGGGCGGTTGAGAGTTGTTCACAAGTGGAGTTGTGAACAACTCAACAAGAGTATCGATGTGTTGATGCGTTTATGGATGAATGATCAACTAGTGAGGCATATTGGATAGCCAAGATTCATTGGTCAGATGGACTTGGAGCATTGATAGAGGTAGGAGCTGCAGATCGGGAGCCAAAGTACCGGGCAGGTACAGGGTACAACCAAGAGGAGCTTGCAAGAAGGATAAGGAAGGAGGCATTAGAACCTATCCCCCCTTAGTCACAACTTCCTGAACTCCAACCATAAATCGAAGTTTAGTAAACTTCGCCTCTACAAGAGCCTTTGTAAAGATGTCTGCAACTTGATCATTGGTTGAACAATATTGCACTTCAAGAACATGGTCATGAATGAGCTTTCTAATGAAGTGCATATGTAGTTCAATGTGTTTGTTGCACTGATGTTGGACTGGATCTTTGCATAGTTGAATGGCACTTTGATTATCACACCAAAGTGTAGTCATATGTTTCTGCTGAAAGCCAACTCTAACAAGATCTGAAGAAGCCATAGGGATTCCTTACTAGCTTCTACGGTGCCACGATACTCTGGTTTTGCTGAAGAAAGAGAAATGGCACTTTGTTTCTTGCAAGCCCATGTAATAGGTCCAAAACCAAGAGTGAAGCCATAACTTGCATTAGATTGTTGGAAATAATATTGAGAGGGGGGGGGGGTGAATCAATATTATCAGATCAGTAAATTTTCATTTCCCAAATAGATTTATATTTGTGACTTCTGTGAAGTGAACTAGCGTGTACACACTACTGTGATTAGTGAAACCAACATATACCTAGAGAACTTGTGATTTAGTTAATTTATCATGTGTTGATCTATAACCAGTGCATCAATAACTTATTAAACAGTGCAATAAAAACAAAATAAACCATCACACATAGGCAACACACATGAACACCAATATTTAAGGTGGAAACCCAATGTGGGTGAAAACCACCTGCTACTATCATCTCTGTCTTCTTTTAATAATAAGAAAATCTGTTTGCAATATTGTACTAGTGCAGACTCATACCAGTACGCAGGAACCCACCTGCAGAAGGCTACAACCTTCTCTTGTTTTACAGCTTCTACTGGAAGGGAGCTACAACCCCTAGCTCTTGTGCTAGCCAATGTGTTTATTAGTACGTAGGCACTAGCCTACAGAAGGCTACAACCTTCTCTCTTCCTCCAAGGACCATGTTTCATGAATTTTCAGACTGGATATTCCTGGTACAGAACAATACACATGAAGGCCTCATTTCATCAAATTTTCATACTGGACCCATCAGAAACTTTGAAACTCAAACTGCATCAACCAACAATCAGTTAATCTGAACAATCAGATCATTGTCCCCAAAATACCGTGCTGAACCGAGAAACCTACATCATTATTCGGAACCATATGCAACCTCACAAATCATGCATCATAATGTATACGCTACTTTACTGAACCAAACATGCATGTATACACTACTTCCTTTAATCAAACCTATGTATACCTTCAAAATTAGTGAAACATAAAACTTCTGAATCAAGTCTGTACCAACCAGCAATATACTGAACATCTACTGTCAATTTACAAAGCCTTACACAGGCAGTAGCAAAGATCACCCTTCTCACTTATACAATCAATCAATCAGATATCAAACTCCTTATGCATTCAATTTTACATTCAGATGTAAGAAGACTTCATTCACAGATAACATTAAAACAACAGTACTGATCAAATAGATCAGTCATCTTTGAAAAACATACTTTTCTTTTGCATACAATACATCGAAGAGATGAACCAACATGTATACTCAACTTCACCAAATCAAACCAACATACATATATGCAAATATTAACTCATAACTTCTCTACTATTCCGAACTTCAGACAAACCCAGATCATGACATTCAAAGAATAAAACATGTATACACAATTATATCTGGCCCAACCAATATCAGATCATTCAATCATAAGTCATGTCAGGTCTCATGATCCTGATCCAACATTGAATTCAATGTGCACAAAATATTTCAGATCAAATCACCAACATAGACCCTGCGTCATAAAATATACTTCAGATAGAAGTATTCCTTAGAAACCCTTTTCACTTGCACACATTAGCCTTATGATCTTCTCCTCCTTATATAGTTTCAGGCCTTTCTCAATAACTCAGACCAAAACCACTTAGGACCTGTGGTATTCTTGGGCAGGATCAAATAGTCATTACTCCGCTCAATATTGTGGGATAATACCATGGTATTGACCCTTGGTATTCTATACTCTTGAAATTCCTTGATTTTCCAACTTGCACACGCTTTTCCTCTTGCGGTAGTGCGTGTATACGTATATGCACTTTTTGTTCTATGGACCTGCGTGTATACATTGTTTTGAATAAGTGGAACTACATATACATCTTAAACTTCTTTTCGCCATCCATTACCTTCAACTTCTTCATTCGGATTAGTAGACTTTAGTTTCATCTTCCTGTTCTTATGTACCAATGCCTTGTTACATCTGAATGGATCTGTTACACTGTGGGTTGCCTTTCATCAAAATTGAACTAACTTGTGAGTGAGTTTCCATCAAGGACAACACTTGTATCATAGTGCCAACAATCTCCCCCTTTGGACTTGATGGAAACCATGCTGGTGTTGATTACTGCAAGCTATAGAAACTATTAGAGATAACAAGAAACACCAAAATACTCTCCCCCTTTGACATAAGGGCAAAGGGCGAACCAAGTTATTCTCCCCCTTTGATATACATTATGTTGTCCATGCTCCCCCTAAGTACATGCAAAGTATGTAGAGATATGTTTCAAAAGAATAACATGACTCTATAACTCAACTAAGTGAGTATGACCTCCCTATGACCAATGACTCATACATACGTTAATCACCCAACCAAGTGGAGATACACCAAATTTGACTTATCCATCCATGATACCAATTGTTTATACATGACAGAAATACAACAATTATTACATCATCCATCCCATGAAAAGTGGGGATACAAATTACATCCTATGTCCAATAGGACTCATTGAACTATAGACCACAACAGAAGAAGTCATATCACACCCTAGATATTTACATAACTTATGCAACAAATGATATAAGTATTTGAAGCCGTAGATGAACTAAACAACCATGATGCCAACAATACTGAATGTGTGTGAAGGCTAATGCTCCCCCTGAACTTGTGCTACCTGTGCATTTTCAACAAGTCATTCATCAAGTCATGTTTGTCAGTCAGATAAAAATCAATGAGCAAAGAATATCATTAAACTGTAATCATCAATATCAAACAAAGCACCCATACCAGAGTCTTACCCACTATTTTTCTGTCAGAAAAACATATACGCTATTTTAGCCATAGAAATCCGCGTGTACGCGAATATAGTTCATGAAACCCGTGTATAATAACCTTCCTCTAAAAACTAGATTTAACGGCAGGATGTTGTAGTAACTACTCCCAACTTTTGTCTGGGATATTCAAATGTTTCTATGGGAAGTGGTTTTGTGAATATATCAACAACCAATTCTTTGGAGGGAACATACTCCAATTTAACCTTTTGTTCAAGCACTTGTTCTCGTAGAAAATGGTACTTAATGGGTATGCGCTTGGTCTTGGAGTGTATGACAAGAGTTTTTGAAATACTGATGGCACTTGTATTATCACATAGAATGGAGATGGGTGGAGTACATGTGATATGAATGTCTTGCAATGTTTGCATCATCCAAAGTAGTTGTGTGCAGCACGATGCCATAGCCACATATTCTTCTTTAGCTATAGATAAGGCAATCGAACTTTGTTTCCTGCTGAACCATGACACTAATCGAGAACCCATATAGAATGCACCTCCACTAGTGCTCTTTCGATCATCAACATTTCCTACCTAATCTGCATCTATTAATGCATGAAGAATAAGGTCTGTATCTTTAGGATACCATAGTCCAAATTCCCGAGTTCCTCGAAGATATTTGAAAATTCTTTTGACTGCTTGGAGATGTGATTCCTTTGGATTTGCTTGGAACCTTCTAACAATTCCTACTACATGCATGATATCAGGTCTGGTACCTATTAGATAAAGAAAACTTCCAATCATAGATCTGTAATTTGGTTGGTTTACTACTGGTGATTCATCATTAGAACTAAGACTGCATCCTGTTACCATTGGAGTACATACTGGTTTAGAATCTTCCATTCCGTACTTCTTCAAGATCTGCTTGAGATATTTGGTTTGTGAAAGAAAGATATCATGTTTTGTTTGCTGTACTTGTAGACCAAGAAAATAAATAAGTTCACCAAGTAAGGACATTTCAAATTCTTGTTGCATTACTGAAGAAAATTTTTGACTCATGGATTCTTCATTTCTACCAAAGATGATATCATTAACATAAACAACAATAATTAGCAGTTTATCATTTTCAACCTTTGTGTATAAATTGCTATCTGCAAAACCTTTTGTGGAACCTTTTTTTTGTATATATTTGTCAAGGCGTAATACCAAGCCCTTGGAGCCTGTTTCAGACCATAGAGAGCCTTTTTAAGATTGCATACGAGTTTTGCATTATTTCCAAGAATGAATCCTTCTGGTTGTTCACTATAAACTTCTTCTTCTAAATCTCCATTAAGGAAGGCTGATTTTACATCCATTTGATGTACTTTGAATTTTCGAAAACAAGAAAGAGCAAGAAACATCCTTATGGCTTCAAGTCTAGCAATAGGTGCAAAAGTTTCTTCAAAATATATACCTTGTTGTTGAGCATACCATTTACAAACAAGTCTGGCCTCATTTCTAATAACTTCTCCATTTTCATTTAGCTTGGTCTTAAATATCCATTTTGTTCCTATAACATTTTTATCATGAGGTCTATGAACTAACTCCCAAGTATCATTCTTTTCAATTTATAAAGAATTATATGAATGAAGTTTCTCTTTAGCACCTGTCATGTGTTTGGAGCATCTGTTGTCGATGTACCACTGTTTTTCTTGTCCTTCTGCATACATAGCTATACCGCATCTTTCTGATTGAGATTCCTTCTTTCTCCATATATTGGGATTTAATGATGTTTTCTCTTTTTGAAGCGATGGCCGAAATTTGCTCATGAATTCAGATTCTTCATGACCAAAGTTGTTACAAATAGAACATTCGACTTCATTTTCAAGAGGAGAAAAGTTATTATAGGAAATTTTCTTGATTCCTATTACACTCGTTTGATTTCGTGCTTCTCTATTCATAATGTTTTTGTAAGCAACACATTGAGCAGCCTTATGGCCAAAGTTATGACATGAAAAACATTGCCCATTAAAGAAGTTTCTGTGATCATATAATCTTTTGGCATTGTTTACCTGTTGATTGAAGCTTCTACTGATATTCATCCTTGGAGTAAATTGGGTATGATTTACCTAATGAGTAATTTTAGGCCTTTGTTGACGATTGACATACTATTCACTGGTCTTTGCTGCATCAAGATAGCTTCTGGTGGAGGCTGACGACTTTTGTGATTGAGATGATTCTTTAGTATATCCAAGACCTATCTTTATTAGAGGAGAACGTTGAACTTTTATAATTTCATTTAAATTTTCAGACCCTTTAGAAAACCTAAGATTAAGAGATTTTGTCTTCTCAAGTTCTTTTCTTAGACCCACAATTTCACATTTTAGATTTTCATTGTGTTTTTCTCTTTCAGTGAGTTGGTGTGTCAACGTATCGATGATCATATTCTTTTCTTCTAAACAGATTTTGAGTTTAGTAATTTCTTCAAGAAAGTCTTCCTCTTCTAAGGCAACCAAAAAATCATCATTTTCATAAGCCATGAGTAGTCTATAATCTTGGTCAGTTTCATCTTCATCACTATTGGATAAGCCATCACTATCTTCATGCGAATAGTAACTCCTTCTATTCACAACTTGTTTCCTATTTCCTTTTGCACATTCCTTTCCTTTTTCATATTTATCTTTATGAGGACATTTGGAAGCATATTGGCTGACTCTACCACAAGCAAAGCATTTGAAAGGTAGCTTACCTCTAAATCTTCGGAACCCCGTTGAAGCTTCTTGAAATTTTTTACCTCATCTTCTTCTTATGAAATGTGTTCTGATTCATTGTGCTCTTCCTTTTCTTTTCCCTTTCTTGACTCTTTAAAAGCGGCTTCTCTCATATCTAATGGACCTCCTTTTCTCATTTCAAATGCAGTTAGGATTCCATGGAGTTGAATCACAGTAATAGTTTGAAGATCCTATTTTTCTTCTATGGTAGACACCTTTGACTCAAATTTAGAAAACAAAGATCTAAAAATTTTCTCAAATAAAGTAGCTTCCTTTATCTCTTCACCTAGATTATTCATACAATTAACAATCTCATCTATCTGTAAAAAGTAACTAGCAACACTCTCATCACTATGCATCTTAAGAGTTTCATACTGAATTATGAGAGTTTGAAGCTTAACACGTTTTACCTGAGAGTCTCCTTCGTAGCTCTAAATGATTTTGTCCCATATCTCTTTGGTTGTCTTGAGCTACATGACTATGACAAATTTTGATTCTGACAGACTTCCCAATAACGTTTGGCATTGGTTTCATATAACTTCTTACTTGCAGAGTCCGTAGGAATTGCTGCAGGAAATTGATATCCTCCTTCCACAATTTCCCAAGCATCGGCTGCAAGTGATTGTAGATAGGGTCTGGTTCTTATTTTCCAATATACTAAGTTGCTTCCATTAAAGATTGGTGATCTGATGGATCCCATGCCTTCATGATTATTCATCTTGAACAATCTTCCTTCAAGCGATCAAGCTTCTTCTGAAGGACCTACTCTGATCCCAATTGTTGGAAATAATACTAAGAGGGGGGGGTGAATCAGTATTATCAAATATTTTTTTTTCATTTCCCAAACAAATTTATATACGCTACTTCTGTGAAGTGAACTAGCATGTACACGCTACTGTGATTAGTGAAACCATTGTATACCTAGAGAACTTGTAATTTAGTTAATTTATCATGTGTTGATCTATAACTAATGCATTAGTAACTTATTAAAAAGTGTAGTAAAAACATAATAAACCATCACAGATAAGCAACACACATGAACACCAAGATTTAAGGTGAAAACCCAATGTGGGTGAAAACCACCTGCTGCTGTCGTCTCTGTCTTCTTTTAATAATAAGAAAATATGTTTATAATCTTGTACTAGTGCAGACTCATACCAGTACGCAGGAACCAACCTGCAGAAGGCTACAACCTTCTCTCATTTTCCATCTTCTACTGGAAGGGAACTACAACCCCCTAGCTCTTGTACTAGCCAATGTGTTTACTAGTACATAGGCGCCGGCCTACAAAAGGCTACAACCTTCTCTCTTCCTCCAAGGACCACATTTCATAAATTTTCAGACTGGATGCTCCCGATACACAATAATACACATGAAGGCCTCATTTCATCAAATTTTCATGCTGGACCCATCAGAAACTTTGAAACTCAAACTGCATCAACCAACAATCAGTTAATCTGAACAATCAGATCACTGTCACCAGAACATTGTGCTGAACCTAGAAACCTGCATCATCATTCAAAACCAGCTGCAACCTCAAAAATCATACATCAGAATGTATATGCTAATTTAGTGAACCCAACCTACATGTATATGCTACTTCCTTTAATCAAACCTGCGTATCCCTTCAAAACTAGTGAAACATAAAACTTTTGAATCAAGTCTGTACCAACCAACAATATACTGAACATCTACTGTCAATTTACAGAGCCTTACACATACAGTAGCAAAGATCACCCTTCTCACTTATACAATCAATTAATCAAATATCAAACTCATTATGCATTCAATTTTACATTCAGATCTAAGAAGACTTCATTCACAGACAACATTAGAACAATAGTATTGATCAAATAGATCAGTCATCTTTGAACAACATACTTTTCTTTTGCATACAATACATCGAAGAGACGAACCAACATGTATACGCAACTTCACAAAATCAAACTAACATACATATATGCAAATATTAACTCATAACTTCGCTATTATTCCGGACTTTAGACAAACCCAGGTGATGACATTCAAAGAATAAAACATGTGTACACAATTAGATCTAGCCCAACCAATATCAGATCATTCAATCATAAGTCATTTCAGGTCTCATGATCCTGATCCAACATTGAATTCAATGTGCACAAAATATTTCAAATCACCAACATAACCCCTGCAACATAAAATATACTTCAGATAGAAGTATTCCTTAGAAACCCTTTTCACTTGCACACATTGGCCTTATGATCTTCTCCTCCTTATATAGTTGTAGGCCTTTCTCAATAACTCGGACCAAAATCACTTAGGACCTATGGTATTCTTAGCCGGGATCAAATAGTCATTACTTCGCTCAATATTGTGGGCTAATACCATGGTATCACTGCAAGAAAAAATGTCATTGGTGAGGGTCATTCTTGTGACGAACCTTTAAGGTCCATCACTAATGTCGTATATGGTGACAATCTCTAAAAAAGCGTTGTTGTAAGTGTATATAGTGATGGTCCTTTAAGGTCTGTGACCAAATCCATTTTCAATGACACTTTTGGTGAGGGTTGTTAAAGACCTGTCATTAATTCTCTCTTTGGTGACACTTTTGGTGAGGGTCATTAAAGGCCAATCACTAATTCTCTCTTTGGTGACACTTTTGGTGAGGGTCGTTAAAGGCCCATCACTAATTCTCTCCTTGGTGACACTTCTAGTGACGATCTTTTATTGACCCTCACCAATGATCTTTTTGGTTACTTTTGGTGACGGTTAAAAAATGTTCGTCATCATTGATCATTCCAATGAGTTTTTTGATGACGCTATGTACTTGTTACTATATTTTTTGTCAAAAGATAATGATTTAAGACCATTTTTGTGGAGTCTTTTTCATGCGTCGAAGGTCATAGTGGTTATTGTCAGTCAATTTGTTAAGAAGTAATTAGTGTGTATCATTTCCATCAAGTCATAGGAATATAGTTCTTATGAGTCAACACATGATTAATCTCTATTAGGTTTATTATCTAGCAAATTTCCTTTAAATAAAGTTCCACTAGTGTGTGTAGGAACTATATTATTTAATACATAATAAAGCTCTATCAATTCTATTAATGCGAGAGACCTAACACTCCTCAACACTCATGGCACACCTTAACATGCTTTGTGTTAGACTCCGTCTCATGTCAGAGATTGATTCTTCTTCAAAACAGGGTTTTGAAGAAGAAATCATTTAAATGTGCTTTTTAGATTATGTAATTTGTTCTTCAGCTCTTCAACTGGCAGCGACTTCAAGCTCCTACCTCTGTAAAAGCACAAAGAAAAAAAATCATACATCAGACTCTACTGTTGATGAATTTGGTCAGGTTTTATCTTCATATGGTTTCAACTATCATGGCACAGAGGTATTCTACAGTGGCACCCTTGGTACAGAGCTTACTTGTGAAATATTCATTGGTCCAGTTTACTATCAAACTCCGTCATATGGTTTCAGATAAATTTAAGGACAATGTGTTTGTGCAATTATTTTGCTTCATCCAGTATCGTGTCGTGAAACAGAGTGCTGACGATGCATTTTATGAGCTGCAAAATCCTCAAGAACAAATTCAAGCTTATGTGTTTGATGCTGTTCGAGCAAATGTTCCAAAGATGAATTTGGATGAATTATTTGAGAAAAAGGGCAATGTTGCCAAAGTTGTGTTAGAAGAGCTTGAAAAAGCAATGGGGTCATATGGGAATAACATACAACAGATACTTGTGGTTGATATAGTACAGAAGGCAATGAATGAGATCAATGCAGCTCAACGACTTCAACTTGCAAGTGTGTTGGATGAAGTTAGAGAGGGGTCACGTGGGAAAGAGAATTCTTCTAGAAAATTGATGCTGGAAAATTGATGTTGCAGGTCCAGATCTTGATCAAATATTCATAGCCTCATATACCCTTGTAAGTCTTCGCAGCATATCTATGTGACCTTTATTGGATGAATTTCTGATCTGGCAGCCTATCTTTCGGTGAACTAGACTAAATTTTGGGTATCAAATTGGTATTCGCTAAGGCTCATGTTTGTTTGACTGTGATATGTTCTAAAGCTCGCAGTCTATTACAGCGATTTGAATACATTTCTCTGTGGATTACATATCCCTTTGTCTAAATAATTCAGTGGTTAGATTCATAACTTGTGGCTCGTATATACTCTCATAGGCTCGCTCTTTGTTACACTCTATGTGGCCCATATGTATTCCCTTGCACTATTTATCTGGATCGTATTTCCGAAAGAAATGGATCGCACCATAATTCTGACGCATTTTTTGTGGCTTGTGTAACTTGGATTGCACATTACCATGATTCTGAAGCAATATTTTATGTGTCTCACTTGCTCCGTGGAAGCGATCTGAATTGATGATCACATTTATATCTAGCTCATTACAGTGGCTTGTTACAATTGGGCACTACATTTATGGTTATTACTGTGATCACATGATCAGAGTCTATAAAATTGTGGTTCTTGCTCGCATCACTCTCTGGTTCGTTGGCATACATTGTGGCGATAGAACTAGAATCTGGAGAAGTTAAAGAAGTGACATTTGTTGCTCATCGTGTTGCTTACAGTGTTCTGGGAACTGTAACGTCGTTTTCAGGGCAGTCCAGGGAAGGCATTTCTTTGGAGGTAAGATCACTCTCAAAAGGCTATTATGAAGAAGCAACAACACACAGTTCAGGGAAATATCGACTTAGGGGCCTTTTACCCAACACAAGCTATTCTATAAAAGTTGTAGTGAAGGAAGACTCTGGACGCCAATCAAGAAATGAATGGGCATCTCCAAGTTTGGTTGACATACAGGTTGGCTTTACAGATATCAACGATTTGGATTTTGTTGTCTTTGACCAACCAGAAACAACCATTATAACCTGTCATGTTGACGGAATCGGCCTTGACAAACTTCATCCTCATTTGGAAGTTCAAATCAAATCAATGAGTGAACCTTTTAAAATAGAGTCCATCATTCCATTGCCAATGACATATTTTTTTTGAAATTCAAAATTTGCCAAAGGGAAGATGAACCGTTTGCATATGAATTAAAGATATTAGTAACGTGGCAGTTGTTGCAATATTTAAGGCGTTCGTTTCATCTAGGGAAAATATGCGGCATAAAATCTGGACAGGGACCATTTATGGCATTGCAGTGACATCGTAAAGGCCATGGTTTTGCTCATCATCCCGATTCTCTTGAGGAAGACGAAGACGCTGAAGAGGCATTCAACATCATGACTTGGCTAAATAAATACTTAGCTCAAAACAGAAAGAGCAGTCTTTTCCCATTTATTTTAGATCGTATTTTTAATACATGAATTGTTTTTCCCCCAAACTCAACTGTATCATAGCATTTTAAGACATCTGTTACAGCAGAAAACGGGGTCAATTCGCCTACTTTTATCCTCAGTCCCGATTCAAAAGGATCAGCGCTCCATATGTCAAGCCATCAGAGGATTTTAGGGAAAGGTTGTTCTATGTTTAGCTTAGATGAAATGCCCATTTCTAATTTTTGTAATTGTAACAGCGCAGAGGTTTTGGGGTCGATTGGTTTTTCCTGAGCAGTATCTATTATAAAAAAAAAATCATTTGTAGGAGGGAGAGAGATTTCTGTGGGCTGAGAGCTGGTGGAGAATAGAGCTTACCATGTACAGTTTTTGGCTGAGAATTTAATGAAATTACACAGCTCTGACTTCTAAGATTCCTGTGGTATGAAAGTTAGCATCAGTTTTTCTTGTGTTTCATATGTAAATTGTTATGTTTAATTTCCCTTCATGATCATTTCTGAGTGAACAAATGAAGTGTTTAGGTAGAATTCATAGTATTATATGCTCTACCTATAAGTTTGTTCATGTTCAATGTTTTCTTCTGTTTGATAAGGATTCAAGTTTGCCCTTGTCAGCTCCTCACCGGTCTTGCCATCCCATTTAAATCTAGATTTAGTGTTAAATTTCTTGCCTACCTTGCCTCAGTCGATAATCTGTGTTGTTCATTATATTTCTCTGTTCAAGCTGTGATTTTTCCCATGCAGCCCGAAACAACCTCGTCATTTAATTAAAAACCCCCCTTTTTATCAGTTTACTAGCCTAAAATCAGTGTTACCCTATTCGTCATCTCATCCATTGAAGATTTTACTGAGATTGACCGAAGAGAGCCTTCTCCTGCCCCGTAGGGCTAGCTACGAGGCTAAATGGTTTGATGTTGCCTTTCTTAGCCTGAGGTGAAATTTCAAGCGCTAACATTTTGGAACAATACAGTAACATTCCTTGGCACCTCACATGTCTTGGAACATCTTTGTACCTAGAACAACTTGCCATTGGTAGCACACCCAAGCACATATTGGCATGCCTTGACATATCATAACACGCCCCTATCATGTGTTGGCATGCCCTGTAGTCCCTAGCATGCCTTGGAACACCTTGGCATAACATTTACCTCGGACCAAAACCTTGGTTTTCCAATATGTACGCGCTTTTCCTTCTGTGAAAGGTGTGTATACATATACTCTCCTTTAGTTCTATTAACTTGCATGTATATGCTATTTTTCTATAGTGAACCTGCGTATACAGCTTAACATACCTGAAAATATCATTTTTTTTCAACTTCTTGATTCTGATCTGTAGTCCTTTGTTCCCTCATCTTATTCTTTTTGTACCATTACTTTATTCCCTCTGAATAGACCTGTTATAATGTGATTTGCCTTCATAGATTACTTCTAAACTGATTCATTTGAACTGCCTTGCATTTTGTCATATCTGTAAACATAACTTCCACGCATTTTGTCACATTTGATATCTCTGATATCTTTCCTGTAGATTCATCTAGTTACCATATGCAAGTGAGTTGTTCAGCTATAAGTGGGTTGCCATCAAGTACAACACATGCATCATAATGCCAACAAGCGCATGGTGCAATTATAAGCCTTAGTCAAGCCTTGTTTATCCATAGTGATCCCAACATGTGCCCTCCCTCTTTCCTTCGCGCAGTGTGCACTCCTAGTGGATAATCAAGCTACCCTATCTCACTTTTGATAGGCTTGTGCTTCCATCTTTCCCATTTCTATCCTTAATCATTGTATTTTGAATAGTTTTCATGTGAAAGCTAGGGGAATTCTTAAAAATAATAGTTTTCATGTGATAGCTACGGATAAAAAATACATTTGTCTCTCATCATATGCTAAGACAATGCCTCCTACCACTTGACAAGATACTTCAAAGGAAACTTTAGAATCTAGTACTAAGGAGGCAATGGAACATACTAAGCTGAGTGTTCCCATCCTATCAGATATAGATTTCTTCATTGATAAATCTCTAAAAAGCTCATGGAAGGACATAAAAATTCTTTCATGTAGAAGGAATTCCGGGAAGGCTTGGAAGAATGAGAAGTGTATATAAATATTAAGAGGTCCAGGATACATAGAGTGGAATGCATATTAATAGTGATGCCTTTGTGCAGAAGCTATTGAATGGATCTTGTTACATATGGATAGCAAGAATCTAGTTCTCAGTAGTGAAAGCAGAAATGAGATCGCCACCTACCATCCACATGAAATACATTCTTATTACAATATGGTAACCCCCAAATAATATTTGAATACTCAGTTCTATGCAACTTGGGAAAACCTGGATACCAAGGAAATCCTCAAGTCGTGGTGGCAAGAGCTTGCAAGATTTTTCCAGAGACCAAGTGTAGTCTACATGAACAAATATTTGAGAAAGGTTTACCAATATCTCATGGCGATGTGCTATAGACTACATGGGAAGAAAAATGTAGAATATTTTGAGGAGAGTTGGGTTTATCTGCTCAAGATAGTTGTTTCAAGAGGAAAACTCTTTAACTAGGCCGATATCCTCTCTCATGAGCTACAACATGACATATAATAGGCCAAGACATCTTTACATGCCAAAAAAGCACCAACATTTTACATGTCCACTTAACTTCTAGATTGAACATGTGCTCATTATAAGTTCAAAGGAATGAAATGGAATTGGACCCCTCATGAGAAGTTGCCTCTCTATTTCCATTGCATATTGTTATCAAAAGTTAGTTTTCGAAGAGTATATGCACAACTGGATGAAAATTTCTTTGCAGATGTCTATAAGATGATTTTTGAGATTAAACCTCATTTCATGATATATTAGGTGAAGGAGGGACTTTGTGATGTTGTAGATTGGTTTGTTACATACATCAGATGTTTTGGGTGTCAGATAGCCTCTCACTTTATGTAGAGGTATGTGACCAATAAGGTGGTCTTGTAGGAGGTAGCCTATCAGTTGAATAATGGATTGTCTACACAACTCCAGAGGAGGAAGAAGGTCCCTTGGCCTAATTTTCCTTTACATATTGGAATTTATGAGCTTAAGAGCCTTAAGACGACTGATGCTGAAATTGAAGAACTTAGATTTCTTCATTTTGGAGCAATTAGTTTTCATAACTATTATTCCAGGAATGTTTGCAGGAAACATTGTAATAAGATACAATATAATTGGTTGTATGTGTTAGTGTTAGTCTTTCCAGCCTTCCTCCAGTGATCAAATGTGCTCTTACAAAGTGATTTTGAAGTGTCAAGGTCAAATTTTGTCATTTCAGTGAGTCTTCAAGCAAAATTTGGTCACTAGGCATTAGGTCTAGGGTTTGCTTTATGCTCCTTCTAAAGTTGCCCAAATGTTAGTCTATGTCATCATTCAGCTGAGTCTATCATCATTCATAGGGTTTTCATGATCATGTCAGTGTCTAATGAGTCATTTTACATCTTGTTCATGCTTCAGTTGTGCCTTGGCAAG